>PQWD01004568.1:35527-54878 GCA_019425675.1 Leucinodes orbonalis
ACATGTATATTGTATGCGTAGAGTACGTGTGCCGGCGCGACAGCGACTCGGAGTCGAGCGGCTCGCCGTGCGCCGCGTGCAGCGCCGACCGGTACCGCCGCCCCGCCCCCGCCGCCCTCGCAGGTACCCAACACTACTATACACACATACTGATGGATCATGCCTAACGGACACCTCCAGTTTTTGTAACCCATACTGACATCATCACCAGCACATTATACGTCCCCACCGGGTCGCACGAGCCTACACCCGTAAAGTCAAAGGCCTTATTCATCCACGTGGGCTCAGTTTGGATTGGCCGACTTCACGCACAACCTTTGAATTTCTTTGGAGGCGTGCGAATTTCTCTCGATATTTTTCTTCACCACGAGAGCGTCGGATAATGTGCACATAATTTCGAAAATTCGAAAACACATTGTTACGTGGCGGGATTTTGAACCTGTGTCCTCCAGTTAGGAAGGCAACAGTCCATACCAATGAGCCTCGGACGCTTTCAGTTACAAACAGACGAACATAGTAATCAAGTGTATGTCCGTGTGTTGGTAGACACGTTGCCAGCGATGGAGTCGAGCGCCGAGGACACGTCGTACAGCGCGGGCGGTGGGGGCGGCGCGGGCGGAGGGGGGACGCGGCCAAAGCGACGTCCGCGAGCGCCGCCCACGCTCAGGTATACTGCGCTATACTCTGTCAACCAATATTCTATGTTATTCTCTAATGAACTCTTCTCTTTTCAATCTACCGTAGTCATCTACTGGATATAGGTTTCCCAAATTCTGTCCCAAATACTTATCCCACTCTTTTCAACCTACCACAGTAGGTACAAATTTGGCCATTGATTCCCATATTCTACTCCAGATTTCAAGGTTCTCAGCTTTTCCCATCCCGCCTTCACTAGTGACCTTTCGATAAATCGTCCGGCCGGAGGTAGTCCTACGCTACGTTTGCAAAGACGCGGTCTCCACTCCAGGCAGGACTCGTCCGTCCCAACGATAAAAATAGAAATGATGTTGTTTTTGCAAGAATCTAAATTATCAACTCACCGATTCTGCAAATTGACCGTTAGAGCAGTTCTCTAGTGGTAGCGACTGGATGAGGAAAGCGAAATACCAGGAAGCAGACCCACGTCCAGCAGTGGACCAAAAATAGTTGACTCAGAGAACTCCTATTTTCGAAAACTATAAAAAAGAAGCCGTCGATCAAATATTAGTTTTGGTTTTTAAAGATACAGATATGACAGTCGGTAAAATAGCTGAATGATTTAAATCAGGACATTTTTTTTACTTGCACTATTCAATTAAAATATGTAATGTATTACCTTATATACTATTCGGGACATTTCTGAGTATCCTTCTTATATGTAAAGTGAATATAAATGTAAGCAAGATTTTCTGTTTTCGATAAAGCCACCGTTTCTAAGAGGACGATGATAGATATGTCTATCATTATAGAGGATCACTAGTTTCGGTAATATATTAGAAGGCCGGAGTCCCCGACCCAGCATGGCTTGGCTTCCCGCGCGGCGGCGGTGGACTCCATTGGATTTTAACATTGTACAAACAGTTGTTATAATGTTCCTAGTTTGAAATCAAAGGTTCCATGCTTACTACAGAGACATAACACACGATTAGATTCACTATCGGAGATGTTTGAAAAATCTTAGTTTTCATTAGAGATGTAGACTGCGTTAGAAAAATCATGAAGCACGTACGCACGTTCATGCTTGGTATTTTGACTGTTTTGTGAAAGATTAGTGACGAAGTCGTACTGTACATATGATTATACTTACGACTTATCTGCGTGTGCGTGTGTGTGTGTGTGTGTGTGTGTGTGTGTGTTATGGAACTTTGTTTTGACATATTTGAATTAGATTTTTTGGGGAAAATTGCATAAGCATACATCAAGATGTGAATTTGATAATGTTGTAGTACAATATTAACCTTTTGATCGCCAATGACGTGTTAAGGCGCCTCACACAATAGATTTTCTATTGTGTTTGGATCCCGGCGTTCAATGTGTTAAATCCGATGTAGTCCGCCGTGGCCGACACAAGCGGGCGCACTCGCCGCCCAATCGTTACCAAATACTCGTATATATCAATGTAATTATATTGAGTATACCGTTATTAGACGTGTCGCATCCCCGCCCGCATGCCGCTCGCGGAATGCCGCCTCCACCTGTAGTCACCACCGACACACTAACCACACACTAGTTTATAAACAATCAAACGCTTACATTTTAAATCAATATTTAATAAATGTTGAGATATTCGATATTTAAAAATAACATGAATGCAGCTCTATCGACGAAATTTGCTTGCTAAAACATGCATGTCAAACATTAGAAAATAGAAATTGTATGAGCAACTGTAGAGTTACAATAGCAAATATGGTGTGGTTAGTGTTGAGGTGTTATTGGTCTTGCCAATCAGACCGCTGACGGAGTGTTGTGTTGCAGATACTCGACGAGGCCGCGGGAGTCGCTGTGAGCCCCCCCTCCCTTCCCTGTACATACATCATAGCTTTGTAAGCCCGTGTTGTCCCATCTGACTGAACTACTCTTATTTATTAAAAACCTTACAGTTTTCTACTGGTGTTTTATTTTCAATTATCCTAAGTATACTAGTAGGTTTACAACCCTCGTTCGTATTTAAAAGACACATATTTTAAAAGTAAATGTTTATTATCTTTATCAAGAAAGGAAAAAAGAAGTATTTCTGTGTCAGAATACAATAATTTCCTTAAACTTAAATTGAAAACACAGAGAAGGTTAATTCACCAAAGTCGTCTCAAGGCAACATTCGGGAAGCTCGTTGTGTGGTGCACAAATAAAACACTGCATGTGTATTATTTATGTATTGCATACAAAAAATAACTTAAATCAGACACAACACAAAAGTTCTACGTGCAGAATAAAGTCTCTATCTCTAAGCAAGCGTGCTACGAACCCGTAAGGAAACAAAGAAAACAATGTCATCTAGAAGACAAGTAATATCTAGTGGTGGTTATATCCCAACCTAGAATAAACCTTAAAATAACTGCTTCAGTGTATATTAAATGTCCCTTGTATGTATTGTTGTAAGTATAGAGTACAAATTAATTTCACATAAGTGGAAAACAAAAATAACCCGTAGAAGAGGATCTTTAAACTTTGAAGAATAAAACCGGTACCCTAATCGTCCCTATAAACCCAAACCCTACGACAGTAAGCGTTACGTAACTCGTAACGCCGCACTACGGGCGCGCGCTACGCCGTAGCAACTGCTACGAGCGCCAGGTGTCGTCACGCACGGCGAACGATCACCCACACGAGCTTATTATTGAGAGAACTACACACTTGAGCAATGTTACATTTTGTGGGACTTTAGGAAAGTGATTTAGTGAACAGGCGTAAGCAAATGCGTTGAATAAGTATAATAATATAATTAAACTATACTCTATGGATTCGAGTGCTGGATTCAAAATTGAATGCTACATTTGAGTTGCATAAAATTCAAGAATTAAATGTATCAGGCCGGTTGCTCTGTAACGAGCAGTACACAAGTGATGACTATAGAGGTAAGAGCACGGGGTAGAGGCCGCTCCTCATTGCCCTAGATGACAGCCAAGATAACCATTGCGAAACCTACAATAGTAAAGATTACATAAAGTCGTCAGAAATGTTGTCAAAGTATCAGGAGATTGATTGTATTCTTTAATATTAGGCATATCTATACCTTCTGAAAAAAGCGTCGGTAGCTCAATGGTGAGGACTGTTGCCTTCCTACCGGAAGGGCTCAAGTTCATATCCTGCCACGTACCAATGTGTTTTCAAATTTTGGAAATAAAATTTACGTTTTCCAACGCTCTTACGGTGAAGGGAAACATTGCGTGGAAACCTGCGCACGCCTGCGAAGAGATTCAAAGGTTGTGTGTGAAGTCGTCCAACCCGCACTGGGCCCGCGCAGACGATTAAGACCTGATCACCCTATACGGGTAGGCTCGTGCTCTTCGGTGGGGACGTTTCATGAGCTGACGCTGATAAACCTTCTGGTACTGCAAACTATTTGCATGTGCAAACGTGGCGTTAACAACTCGGTGAGTCGTTTGTCACCATAGCACAAAAGTGTTATAATGACATGTCATCATCAAAAAGATAATAAAAAAAATCTAGGTACACTTTACATATGTATATGGGAAGTAAAGTACGTTTTTTCATAGTATAGGTAGCAAACGAGCTGACAGGTTACCTGATGGAAAGTGAATACTGCCGCCCATGGGCATTTGCAACACTAAAGGCGCTACAAGATGCGTGAATAAAATTTGTCAAAGGAGTCATGTTATATATTTATTTATAGTTAATTAATGTTTTGTCGTATACAACTAATACAATTCCTAATAATGTTTCAATATTGTGAGGCCTAGGTGACATTTGTCTTGGCGTGTAATTAATAGCGAGCAGCGCCGCCCCCGACGAGGCGGCCTCGATGGTTGCCATCGGGGGAGTCGGCAGTTAATCACACCTTCCTTAACATCAGTATCGACTCCGCTCCACTAGAAATACACTTACTTTTCACTATGCGTAAAATATTTACTTGTAAATAACATAATTTTAGAACACGACAAATACCCATTTATAAATTAGAAATTGAATTAATAAAAAGAGAAGGATTTGAATTGGAAATATACTATCTGTGACCGTTTGCCGTTTATTATAGAGAGAGCGCGGGCGGAGTGGCGTCGTCCGAATATAAATTATCCGGCGAGTGGCTCCATTGTTCGCGCCCTCCTTATTCTCCAAATTGCCCAAGTTTTTCCAAATTATTTCCTCGGATCGCCTCTATTGGCCTTTCACAGTCTTCAAGCAGACTGCTCACAAATTGACTCCTCATATTCAAACGTCAGCCACAATGATACACCGAATATAAATTGATAGGCGTCAAGTAAATCGCGAGAGCAACACCCGCCTCGGCTTTTGCGTAAATTAAAAACTTCGCCAAATTCCACAGAAGCGCTCCGAGCTACGAATCAAACAACGCACCATACTTTGTTGTCTTATTTACACTTTCATTCTTTGTGTAACAATGGAATTTTTGCGGGCGGCGTCTCGGTTACAATGTCGAAGTAATTAAAATGTAATGCGATGGGCTTTGTTCGAGTCCATTTGAAATGCAATAAAATAAAATAAAACCGAAGCGATGCGCGTGTGGACATCGACCGCCACCGGTGAAGGTGACTCGCTAATTCAATTATTTCATTACGGTTTTTATTTTTGCTCGTGAGTAAATAAATGTAACATTTTTTCAAAAATAATGAAATAAGCAAAGGGTTCGGGTCCTATCCATTTTTAAATTGGTAAAAGCATTTCCACGCGATCTAGATATGTCAGCTTTGATATGGGATGGGATGGCGCAGCATGGCAGGAGCCACACGTGATTGGTTTGCCGCAGGCAATGAGACACGACACGGTCAAGACCTAAGTCTTATCTTACGTCTATGAAGGCAAAATAAGTATCCAACGTATCCTTCAGGTTCGAATGAGTACCGTTGCCTAAACCATTCACGAAGCACAAATGTACCTAAATCGTTTATAGCAAGTGATGGTATGATGATGAGGTTACCGCCATCTCGTAAAATAGTATTACTGTAATGACACGTCAGCATTTTTCTACCAAAAAAGGCGAAGCAATATTATTGTAATACTGTTTTAAGAGCGGTAATTTCAAATGCGCTAATAGGATGGCTAATGAAATAAGAATTTAATTGCGTCTCAATAGTAATAAGTAATTGTATGGTAGGATTTCAACTTGTTGCACCATCAGATCATTCACTTAACTATATAATTACCATTTCAAACCATTAACATTAATGTTGTATCGGAATACATAGTTTCACTGACGACCCGCGTGCTGTAATGGTTGAGACATTGACTAATACACCAAGGGTTCCAGGTTTAATCCCCGGGCAGTACAAACATAATTATAAATAAGTTGTTTAGTACCCATATTACAGGTTAAATGCTAAGTTTGATGGCGCTGTGTGAATGTCAGTGGATATATATTATATATGCGTGGCTGTGGGAGCGCGCGAGTGGTGTCCGGCGCGTCCGTGACGTCACGCGTCTCTCCCGGACGACGGTCCCCGCACTAATGTAATCAAGTCGCCCTCGAGCCGTCGTCAACGGACCCTAGACATCGGGTCACTCACGCACTTATTGCCTGTCATTTACCTAGTTGTACGGGACTAAACAATTTTTATTTTTGTTTTTACCCGCCGGGATTCCAGGCACTATAGAAAATCTATTGTGTCGGTTAAAATGTATATACAAACTAGGTGGTAGACTTAGTACGTACTAAGTCGTATGTAGTAGGTGTACCACCGCTGTGCTAGATACGGACCCGTGAAATACCAGTGTTTTGCAATTCTGTGTTTCGGGATGAGGGCACTGTACTCGTAACTAGAAAAATTACCGGGTATAAGCGACCAAACATCGGTCGTCTCGGGTGACGCGCGCAGTGCAATTGTTAACAGCAGATAACCACCTACTGTTATTAATTTTAGCCAACACTGCATCTGTCATGGTCAGACGTATCACGTACCATCAGGTGAGCGCACTGACCGTCCCATTTACTTATGAAATAAAAAAATGGAACTGCGGCAGTTAAAGGGTTAAGCAATCAAGCTGACAGTTGCTTGGTGATGACCTGATGTGATGCAACGATTGCGAAAGTTGCATTGTAGCAGTTACAGTTTCTATCTGTCTATCAATTGGTAATTTTCTTTCAATTCCGCACTGTCATGGTCAGGCGTATCACTTATTATCATGTGAGAGTCCTGACCGATTGTACACTCTGTAACATAAACAGAATTAATCTCATAACAAGTAATAAAAATTTGAGTACATATTGTTAGTCGTTTATTATTGTTAATAATGAAAAGAAAATCCGCCATTTGCGACATAGCCTATTGAAATGATATCTTTCTGGAGCTTCGGAGATGTATTTATTTAATAACTAGCTTTTGCCCGCGGCTTCGCTCGCGTTATTATAACATGGCTCCACTTTCCTGGTAACGAAAACAGAATAATTTTAATACTGCAACACTGCTGCTTCTCATTCTTTTTCGCTTCGCATACAAATATGTAATTACAAATTTGTGTTTTTTTACAAATATATATATATATATATAACTGAAAAAAGGCCGGTATAATATCCCCCCCTTACCCTCCCTTTTAAGGCTTTTAGGGCCGATTTCCGAAAAAAAAATGAAAGATTTATTGTTTGTGACTTACAGCTCTCATACCAATTTTTAGCTTTCTACCTTCTCGAATATGATACTTCCTCCCCTGTTCCCCTGCTCCCCCAAACCCTTCAAGGTTTGGGGTGGAATTTAGAAAAAAGAAATATGCCAAATTTTTTCGTTTCTGAAAAATAGTCTGCGTACCAAATTTCAGCGTCGTACTACAAAAATTGCGGAATGTTCCATACAAACTTTCAACCCTCATTTTAGGGAAGTGGGGGGTGAAAACAGGACACAAAGTAGCCTAAAACCTATTCTAGGTTACCTTCTATCAACATACCAAGTTTCAATAAAATCCGTTTAGGCGTGAAAGCGTAACAAACAGACAGACAGACAGAGATACTTTCACATTTATAATATTAGTATGGATATCACACAACCTCGTCGAGCCTTGAAGCGAGTCCTCGATTCCTCACATGTAAGGCACATAACAAGAAGAAAATCATAGTCTTTTTGTTCATATTGAATCTCCGTTGAAATGGAACTATCAAAAATTTATTATTTCATGAGTAGCGTCGGTGGCTCCTATGTGTGGACTTTTGCGTTATTTGTTTACTGTTGGTTCACAGTTGTGTTATTTCAATCTTAAATCGGGCACTGATAGGTCCGTCACGTAATCTTAATCCAATCTAGAGTAAAGTACAGTGGTAAATTGGATTTGTAAAGTTACTGAGCGAATTGGTCGGAAGCCGTGAGCGCTCGCCGCCTGCTAACGAGGGCCGCCCTCCGTCATGAAAACCTACCAAAGTCGAACGCCACCAAGTGTGAACTTTGCTCTACGTGCCCACTCACGCCGCTTCACTCAATACATCTGTTCACTTGAAAAGCGACGTGTCCTGTTGCTTTTAAAGAAATATTTTCTGTTTTTCTTAATACGGTAGCCAAAAAGCAGGTCACTCACCTGATGGAAAGTGGTTCCGCCACCCATGGGAACTCACAACTCCGAAGAAGCAGCGACTGCGTTTAGAAAAGCTCATGCTAATAATTATCAAAATACAAACAGTGACTAAAAAGGAGGCATTTGTCTGTGAGCCAAACAGCACTGTCGTGCTAGGTGGCAGATGAAAAACAATGTTGCTTCCACCATCAAGAGGAAAGACAACTATTGAAAAGAGTTATAATTCCTTATCCAATTTTGTAACGTAATAAACATCATGTGTCGTTGTTCACTGACGCAGATAATTACAATTTCAGATTGACACAGATCGTCCTCCTGATTCAGTATGTTAAACTAAAGTTTGACATACTGAATCATGATGCTATTGATAGAATCGATACTATAGATAGTATCGGCTTTGTAAATAACACCAACAATCAATATCTTTGCACTATCGATAGTCAACGTTTATCAATAGTATTGCAGTGCACCAATACTATTGCGCTAACCTAAGCTATCGATAATATTGCTTTTAGCCAACTATCGATAAACTGTCGATGGTCGACTATCGGCAACACTGATTGTATTCTTTTATAGAAGTGAAGTGTCCGCGCGCCGCTGTACAAAGGCTAATTAGAATGTCCGAGAGTCCTTCGCGACGTAATGTATCCTGTTCTAGCTTTCCGCTTTAAAGCGCTGTCACTCGTAATTCATTTTAAATTTAAGCGGTCAGAGTCGCGTTGTTGAGTCCCCGATGCGCTGCCGAGCTATAAATCACAAGTCACCTACTCAATCCACTGCTGAATACACAGTATGTGTTTGGAAGTTGAAGAGACCACAGTTTTAAAAGGTAACACAAGTTACAGAACCTACCTACTACTACATACTACCTCGCTTCTGTGTCGTGGAGATGCTGCGAATATTTAGTTTCTGATCTGAAGTCGGTAACGAAACTGCCCAGCCATACATACTCGTATTTACTGATTATATAATTTAGTGAAATATGAAACTTTCGCCAACACAGGCGTTATATTGTTCTTCGCAACGTGGCACCTCATAAATTATAAGGGAAATATACAACTGCAATAACACAAAAGAGAGCTCAGTGGTAGCGGGAAAGTAATCTGTGATCCGGCAGATCGTAAATAACGCGTAAGCCGCGAGCGCGCCGTCGTCCGCGTGCAGGCACAATGCTGCACGACGACACGGACAATATTCAGTAGCTGAATAAGAGTGGCTTTGGATATTCAGTCACAATCGACAGGACACGTACATTAATTAATCGTAATGAGCAATTTCCTGGTAAAACTTTCAAATTACCATGGGTTAAAGCATACGTATTTAAAATCGAATATAATTCATTGTCTAGCTAAATTGTATTTAAACATTTTGATGATTTGTACCTTTTCCAACCAGTCCTAAAAGTAATAAACTACTTCAATCAGTCCTGAAGGTAAGAGCACATATACCCCTCATATTGTTATAACCAAGCAAGTCTAGTTTCACTCCAAAACTCCGAGGCGAGCGCTCTTTACCAGCAACAAGGAATGCGTCGCGCTACCTGTCGCCGACGCATACAAACGACCTGCGGGAACTCTCCGGGGCGCAGCTATTTGCTTTTGTTGTGCAAATATTAATTAGTAATTTATTTACTTTCTGTCAGAGTTACAAATAAATACCACAAATTAATATAAGCCGTGTGATACAATTGTTCTTACCTTACTACACTTACTGTTCCCGTGGGAGCCTTAAATAGAGCTTCAAATGCTCTAGATGCTTAAGGATCTTTAAGCATGACGGAATCGTTGACGTAAAAACTTAACGTGACTTGCAGAATGCCGCCCAGTCGAATTCTACAAGCTTAGCCTAGTTCTGGAAGTTTGCTGGCCAATCTGGCTCTAGTACACTACCTTGAGAAAGACACTATGAAAACATACAGGTACCGGTCACTGGCCAAACTTTTGTCTTGTCCAGTTTTATACCCTGCCCAACTACCTTGTTCGTTTAGTTAAATACCATGTATGCTTTTAAATATACATAGTTATCCAAGTCAACGTTGACTTTATAATAAGAAAGCAAGTGCTATTGTTAATTAATTGGAAGGAAGGATTGGAATGTATATATCAATACATTTCCGAACAGCCCGGCCGCATTAAAAGCTACCAATTTGTGAAACGTGACAGTGAATAATAATTCAACAACACAGCACAAATTCGGGAAATCTTCGTGAATTTCCGTGAATAAATTCATAATACTTATTATACAATGGCCCTATTGTAAATCGTGGAAATTTCTCCACGATTATATTATATCAGCTTTATCAGACCAACACTTCAAAATAAAGTTTTAAAATAAAATTATTAAGCTTTAAGGCCCACCTGGTGATCATTGGCAACCATCGCCTTAAGTCAAATTCAATTCTGTAAAACTATAATACGATATCATTAAGGGCCGGATAATTAAATATTATAAATTTCATAAAGAACAGAAAAAGTTTATAATTTGCAATCTGCAGGATAACAATACAAAATGCTACCTCCATCTTAGGTTGGGATATGTTAAAATCTGTACATATTGTAACTTTGACTCAACTGATTTCCTATCGTTACTGAATTCCTTTTTATAGGACAACGTTACTTAGCAAAAAGAACTAGTAAGTAGAACCGCTGTATTTTGATCTTTTTTGATACTTTTTTATTTACAATTTTAGGTTCGCGTTTGACACCGCTGATGTTGAGCACAGGTGATGCGCCTAGGATGGAGCACGCTTACCTAGATAAGAACCTATTCACTCGTGATTTAAAGTATATATTTTAATATAGTAATATTGTAATTTTCTGGAAACACAAAATCCGGCAGTGAGTTCCACAGCTTCGCATTGCAAATGCTACCAAACTTTTTAAACTCCTTTGTCCGTGCGCTATGTCTATCACGAGAGTGCGGGTAAGCGCTGAGAGCATCCAACCGTCACGATGTAGGTGCCGACCCGATTTTCCTATGTCAAAGGCATGGGGGAATATTCAACCCGAAAAAATTTTTACTATCGGTAAAAAGGCCTGAAGTCCGTGGATTGAGACAGGCCGTTAAATTAAGTCACACTTAACAAACAAATCCTTACTCTTCAACGACTACTCCACCAGCCTACGTGTTGTGGCACCCGAATGGACTTAAAACCTGCTACAACAACGATGAAAGAGGCCCTCGTCACCCACCACGCGTAAGTAGTACTGGAATAGCACTAGCGTAGTGGGTGACCGTCTGAAACCGTTCAGGGACAATCAAATAGACGTCGGGAGATGCTTTGGCTCTTTGGATAATAATAATTGTAAC
The DNA here is from genome assembly GCA_019425675.1 of Leucinodes orbonalis. Taxonomy (NCBI): domain Eukaryota; kingdom Metazoa; phylum Arthropoda; class Insecta; order Lepidoptera; family Crambidae; genus Leucinodes; species Leucinodes orbonalis. The sequence goes on from PQWD01004568.1 coordinate 47,009, forward strand.
AATGTCTGGCGCAAAATGGGGGAGACCTATGTCCAGCAGTGGACTGCAATACGTTGAAGAGAGACTTGTAACAATATTTATAGATTTAAATTCTTTGCCGCATTGTTTCCTGTCACAATGTTTCATATGATGAGACGTGACATAATGGGCGCGAGAATTGCATGAACATCGCCGACGCGCGCCGTCACTGCCTCTTAAACACTCGCGCAACAACACCACATGTGAAATGAATCTCTTCGTAGGCATGCGCAGGCTTGCTCACGATGTTTCTCTTTACAATTAGAGCGTCGGATATATAAAATTGCGAAAATTCAAAAAGACATTAGAACGTGGCAATATTTGAACCTGTACCCTCCAGATTGGAAGGCAGCAATCCACACCAAACCACCGATGCCCAGGATAGTAACTTGTGTTCAATAACCAATGCAAATACTATGCATGGATCACTGGTGACTGGTAAAATTATCTCCCATAGTCAATCTACTTATCTGTGCGCCCCCATGAGGACGCACGCGCGACTTTTGTTATTGAAAACCCGTACACGGACAGTAAACATAAACAAACAATCTCAAGAGCGGCGGAACACGAATCAAATGCAAATAAATGAAAATGATATTCGTAATAAATTCAAATGAAAGCGGCCCGCTTTAAATTCAATTTTTGCAAGCAGGCTCGTTACGCGCCTCTCCGGCCGCCGGCACACTACTGATTCTGTTTCCTCGCGCCAGCACTAAATATGGATTTGCTGGAATCCTGACGTGTCAAATAATTTTACAATTCAATTGATACGATAGTACAATCTAATGTTGGTACTGTTTCGCGGACTCAGGGGCGATCAACAGGGGCTGTTCGTTACAGAGTCGCCCGTATACCACGACTCCGCTCCACAAAGTAAATGCCCGAAGTTTGCACAGCGTTTGATTACAAAGGACTGTAACCATAAATTCCTATTATTTGAGTCGAGTCTGTAATTTCGCTTCACATCGATACAGAAAAAAAGGTAATTTGGAAGAAGAACGGCCGGTGCCTGCCCCATTAATTATGTTTATTAAATTTCATCGCCTCAGGAGTCTGGCGGCGACATTGACGAGACGCTGTTAAGTTCAAAAGGTTCGTGTAAATTTTATTACGGTTTGCTCTTCCCTCGGCTTGATCACGCCGGAGAGTCGCTTGGGGCTAGGATGGAATTGACGCAAAAAAGGCAATAGACTTCTCGACGCGTTTATTTAAAACTCGTCAATCAAATATATAATCATATTTGAGAATAAGAATCGTCGCCTTTACCTGATGACTTGTTGTTCGGTGTTTTTTTGTTAGAAATACATCTATGTTTGTCCACAGGTAGCGGGATGCGACGTTCTCTCAACTCGCTACATGTTCTTATGGAGTCTCTTGTCCTAGTCACAATTCTAAAACTATTGACTTACTCTGTGAATTTACTATTTAGTCTGACGAAGTACGGCATAAAAAGTGTATGACGATTTCAAAATCTGAAATAGAAAAAAAACTGTATTAGCATCTAATTATTATAAGATAGAGGCTTTCCAAATGTAGCGGCACCAATAAAGACTATACCTTTACAAGCTTTGGATGTTGTTATATCAACTTTCCAGCAGACCGGCAGAGCGGGTTCGGCGGATTCATGTTATTCAAGATTTTTACAGGCGATTAAAGTACTCTTGTATTGGTGGCGTTATACATGTTTAACTTGTGAATTTCCACAATAACTACTCGATAAGAGGAATGTCAAGTCATGATTGCAGCGTTGCTGCAGAGTGTTCGAAATAGCTCGAACACAGCCAGTTTCTTTTTACCTCTGAGTATTGTGACGTGTGTGATGTGATGTCTCGGTTGTCAGACAAAGGTTACATAATATGCAGGATAAGATTATTAATAAGGTGTATGGGGGAGATCGTGACCTGAAACAAATTAGAATTTACCGTGAGCACTGTCAAGCAAAGCTTAGGGAAATTGATTTTCCATCTGAATTAAGCCAGTTTTGTGATAGCATGTGTGATAGTTTAGCTCATGGACGTGTGATTGATAGTTTATATAAGTCAATAATTTCTACTTTAAGTGAAGCTTCTGAGTATAGCTATGATTGTAAGAGAGATGAAGAGGTACGCAAGAGAGGCGGTCATACCTTGGCGGGGTGGAACAAACACGTAAGAGACGCTCACCGGGAGGCTCGAGTAAAATTTTTAATCTGGGTTTCGTATGGTAAACCGCGTTGCGGGTATTTTTATAATGAAATGACTGAATCTAGAAGAGTATTTAAAAGCAAATTAAAACTTTGTCAAAAAAATCAATATTTTGGCTTCTAAGCAAGAACATAAAGATATTAAAGGTTTTTGGAAACAGACAAAAAAGCGGGAGTCCAAATGCGGGAGTCCTTGTGAGTGTGGGAGGTGAGAGTGTACCTAGTAAAATAGCTAACTTGTATTTGAAACAGTTTAAGGTCCAACCGTCGGTGCAATTATCGAATTCTAGTGGTGGGGCTGTCGTGACTAGAAGGCCCACTCCTGTGCCAGAGCGTATTTCTGCTAAGGAAATTGAAATTATAATAAAGGGCATGCAGGGAGGTAAGTCTCCTGGTCATGATAGTTTGAGCATTGGGCACTTTATTTATGCGGGCCCGCATTTGCCTCGACTCCTGGCATTGTTGTTTACTCTGTGCCTCAGACACTCTTACCTTCCGGCGGATCTTATGAGATTAATCGTGGTTCCTATTTCAAAGAATAAGACAGGGGACCTATCAGACATTTCGAACTATAGGCCCATTTCATTGGCGACTACTGCGGCTAAGGTGCTCGACGGCCTGCTTCAGCGACAGTTGAATAAATATGTGGAATTAGATGACGCGCAATTCGGTTTTCGGCAACTCTCTACTGAAAGTGCGATTCTGGCGTTGAAGCACACCGTCAAGTACTACACTGCGAGGAATACGCCAGTGTATGCCGCCTTTCTTGACCTCTCAAAGGCATTTGACCTCGTGAGATATGATGTTTTGTGGCGGAAACTGCGTATGACTGGTTTGCCTGAGGCCTATGTAGATATGTTTGCTTATTGGTATGAGCATCAAACCAATTAGGTCAGGTGGTCTAATGCACTCTCTGATATGTACAGGTTGGAATGCGGGGTGAGGCAAGGGGAGTTAACCTCGCCTACGTTTTCAATTTGTACATGAACGAGTTGATTGCTGGGCTCCGTAGCGCCCGTGTCGGCTCAATTGATGGAATCTCGGTCAATAACATCAGCTACGCGGACGACATGGTGCTGCTGAGCCCGTCAATCAGCGCTCTCAGGCGACTGTTATCATTGTGTGACGACTATGCGATAGTTCATGGTCTCAAATATAATGTCACGAAAAGTGAACTGCTAGTTTTACGAGTCGGTTCAAATAAGCCTGATCACGTTCCACCAGTGATGCTTAGCGGTTTCGCCTTGAAAAGGGTCACCGAATTTAGATACCTCGCCGCCGCATGGCCGATGTATCTAAATTCGTCTTTTTAATCCTCGGTTACCACATGGTAACCGAGAATTTAAAAGACGACGCAGATATACCATGACGACCCATTTGGTGTTGCGGTTGAGAGGTCGGCCGCAACACCAAGGGTTCCGGGTTCGATCCCCGGGCAGTACAAACATTTGTGTGCATGAACATGTATGTTTGTAATGGTCTGGGTGTTTTCTATGTATAATATGTATGTATTTACAAAAAAAAATGTATACATGTATGTATATCCGTTGTTTAGTACCCAAAATACAGGCATAACGCTTAACTTGGGGCTAGATGGCGCTGTGTGATTGTCTATAGATATTTATTATTATTATTATATAGAGCGGGCGCGGAGGGCGTTGTCTGTCCGCTGTAACATGCTGGCCCGCGGATATTCGCGGCGGACATACGACGCTCTTCGCGTGCAATGTAACAACGCATTACGGATGTTGTTGGGGCTCCCTCGCTTCTGTAGTGCATCGGGGATGTTCGCCGATGCGCATGTGGATGATTTCCACACCACAATGCGCAAAGGAATCGCTTCACTGATGCGCAGGGTGCGGGAAGCCTCGAATAGCATTCTGGCTCTTATTGCTCAGAAGCCTGATGGTGATTTTTTGAGGCACTGGGTACATGTTCACGTGCATGTGCCTAGTGCTATGAAGTAGCATATATGATAAGGAATGTTTGTATTACTAACATAGTTTATAAGTAATTTGTAACTAACAATTATGGGCTTTTAGCCTGGAATTAAAGGATTTTATTTTATTTTTATTATTTTATTTATTGTGATAGCCCAAACGTCTATTAAAAAATACTAGCTGAAGTAGCAACTTCCAAATAATGAAATATAATTTTGGTTTCTGAATAGCAAATGTTACCGTAATGAAGGTATTGAGTGACAGCGGTATGACCCGTCCGGCGGCGGGGCGCAGCGGGCGCTTGGCGCGCTCCATGGTGAGCAGCAGCGAGCGCTGGAACCGCAGCGGCGCGCCCGACCACGACATGCTGTACAGCGACTCCACCACGCGCTCGCTCTGGCCACATACATGATACTGGTATCACGCATCCACTACGTATTTTGTCACAGAACCAACCCTAACGAGCTTGAGAATATGTTGGATGTTGTTTCAATGAAATTACTTTTAAGTCAAATTTTAAAACGTTTCCAAATTTCATTTCAACAATAATATAAAATGTTGAAAATAAAGGTTTCATTAAGTCTTTTAAACTCTACATTAATGTGTACCCTCAATAAGCCATCAAAATAAAAAGGTGCAAATTTCATTTCTACGATTTCATTCCAAAATACCTCGACAGTAACTTCGTTTCCGTAGTAGCAATAGAGTAGCAACTCCGTTAGAATGCACGTGATGAACAGGTCATTGAAGCAAACTCAATGCTCAACACGTTCAACTAGAAACAAATCAAATAATAATTGGTAACGAAGTACTCAAACACATTCCTGATGATAGAAGTTTCTTACACTTATTAATTTGTAGGCCGCCATGCAAAGAATCCATCCACCGATACCAAATTGAACCAATATAGCAGACCCAAAAATATCTTGCAAGCGCTTATTCGTCCTAAACAGGAAAAAAACATGATTAGGGTTTCACATCTATAACAATTTTGTGCAAAATATTCAGTACTCACCTTATAATTTTCTTGTAATGGTCCAAGCATTGTATAAACAGTGCGTTCAACACTTGATCATACATCTCGTGTGGATTTTTCTTCACAATTTCAGCGGCTGTTTCTGTTATTGCTTCAAAATTTATTCTGAAATCGAAAACCAAATCTTAAAACTCTCCCGAATATTATCATTCAGTATCACTTGATGATAAGTCAGCATTGGTGGTGGTAGTACACCAGTAGTTACGGCATTTTGTATTAAAATTGGCTTCCCAGTTTATTGTGTAATAAATTAAGTTTTGAACTTTATAAAAGATTTGTTTTTTTTTTCTGTGAAAGTTAAAGAATCTGAACTGATTCTTACGGATTAAGGGCAGCATTTTTTATGTTTATGTTAACACATCCGAAGTTTCTTTATAATGATACAGTGTAATTAGTGTTACCTCAATATTCGTAACTGTGTCTTGCACTGGTAGAGCACGGTGGCTATGAAGGCGTCCATGGTGGTGTTCGCGATGCCCACTAGTGTCGTCACGTAGTACGAGTATACCAGTAAAAACACAAAACTGCAATCACAAGAAAATACCCAAACAATTTGGATTTATTTTAGTACCTGTAATTGCAATAAAAATGATAATGAGTTTTCAATACTTTTCCTTTAAATAAAAATATTTAGTAAAACTAAACTGCAATTATCAAGTACAGAACACGGAGTATGGTAAGATAAGTAATAAACTGTGTGTATATTTACGAGGTGGGGTGGGTGTGGTCGAGGTTGGTCCAGAAGGGGAAGGGCACGGGGCTCCCGCGCGTGTAGTACATGATGGGGAAGATGATCCAGAGCGTGCAGGTGAGCACGGCGGTGCCGGAGTAGGCGCGCAGCAGCCGGCGCGCGCTGCTCGCCGTCCTCCGCAGTAACGCCTCACCGCCCAAGCCGTTGTACAGAGGCCCTGACCACATCCATACCTTTCTATTACGATCTGTAAGCTTCAAAACTATTAACGTTAATTCTACACAGCCGAAAACAAGTACCATTGAGTTTACAAAAAATTAAAAGGAAAGAAAGGTTTTGCAAATTGTAGTTGTGTTGTTTTGTAATTAGAGATTTTGTAGAAATACAACAGATTCGGAAATATTGACTGAATATCACAGTTGAGATGAGAATGCTGTGAAGCTAGATAACGGAAAAATGAAACTATTAAAAATATGAGACTCATGCCAGATTGCCAAAAGATGCATTAACGTAAAAGCTCGTGTTGCTTAGTAGCGAAATTCAGCTTAATAGCGAATGAAACTCTGGCATTCCTCCAATACGTATTACACCAGAGCTGTAAATAATGGTTTGAAACAACTCAAAGATTTTTTTTTTTTTTTTTTTTTTTTTTTATGTTATAGGGAGCAAACGAGCTAGAGAGTCACCTGATGGAAAGTGATTATCTCCGCCCATAAACAACGGAGACACCAGAAGTGTCACCGGTGCGTTGCTTGCCTTTTAGAAGGAATACGCTCTTTTCTTGAAGGTTCCAATGTCATATTTTCCGGGGAAAACCGCTGCTGGGAGGTCGTTCCATAAAAGCAGTGTGCGTGGAAGAAAGTTCCGCATAAATCGAACGGTTGTGGAACGCCAACCATCAAGATGATGAGGATGAAATTTCATCTTATGACGGGTAGTCCGATGATGGAATGCAGCAGCAGGTATAAGATCGAACAATTCTTTGGAACACCCCATTATACAGACGGTAAAAAACACAAAGACTTGCAACGTCTCTGCGTAAGCCCAAAGAGTCAAGGCATCCGGTGATTGTTGGATCATTGACCATCCTAGCGGCTCTACGTTGTATGCGATCAAGAGGAAGAAGAAGGTATTTTGGTGCTCCAGCCCAAAGATGCGAGCAATACTCCATATGTGGACGCACCTGTGCCTTATAAAGCTGAAGACGCTGGTGGGGTGGGAAGTATTGCTTCGCTCTGCCTAGCACACCCAGCTTTTTGAAGCTAATTTAGCTTTGTCCTCCAAGTGACCACGAAACTGAACATCACTAGAAATGTCTACACCAAGGATACCGATGTCAGGCTTTATATTTAAGGGAGTGCTACCGAACCTTGGACCTACGACAAACGGATCCTTTTTAGTGGTGAATGCGCATGCTTGTGTCTTCTTTGGGTTAAAAGAAACTAAATTGTTTGTGCCCCATTGCAAGACATTATCAAGAGATGCCTCGATTTCGGACACAAGCTTTTTCCGACTGTCATCAACGGATTGCCCCGAGGGGCATGAACGGCCAAGGTATAAGGCATCCCCGGTGCTGTCATCCGCATAACAATGATAATTGCTGATTTGCAACATATCATTAATGTGCAGGATGAATAAGGTAGGAGAAAGTACACAGCCCTGTGGAACACCAGCATTTACGGGCATCAATTCCGAACATGAACCGTCAACAACGACATTAATGCTCCGCCCACTAAGAAAACTGGTGATCCACCTGCACAGTCCCTCAGGAATCCCGTAAGAGGGAAGTTTTGCTAGAAGTGCTTCATGCCAGACCCGATCAAAAGCCTTCGCAATGTCCAAACTGACCGCTAGAGCCTCACCCTTGCCCTCAATTGCGGCCGCCCAACGATGTGTTAAATAAACTAAAAGGTCACCAGCTGACCGACCATGACGGAAACCATACTGACGATCGTTTATCAGCTGGTGATCTTCCAGGTAACGCAAAAGCTGAGCATTTATAA
>PQWD01004569.1:6446-26837 GCA_019425675.1 Leucinodes orbonalis
ATGTTTGGTTTCGTAGCTGACTCCTCAATAAGAACACCAAACCAAGTTTGGCGTTTACGGATGTTATGTACTTATAATTTGCTTTCTTTATAAGTATAACGTTATAAGAGTACCTACAAAAAACATAAAGGGATATTTGAACCATCCAATTTCAATTCCATTGTAATAAAATTCAACACAATTTTATTTTAGCTTGATTTTACGATATCCGAAACGCGTTTGACAAGAGGGAGTGCTTAAATCGATACCTATCATTGTGACGAAAATTCAATTACTTACGTATTTGAGTAAAAATTTATCAAATGATAATGTAGAGGGTTGCTTTTGCAGAGTAGAATGAAAATTACAAAAAATATAGAAAGATATTGCCAATCAGCTTTATTGCTTTTTAATGATCTCTTTGTGCAACTCAAAGGCATAAGCCGTAAAGTATAGTTTAAATAAAAACTTTTCTTACCTAACAACCAGATTGATGGTGAAAATGGCATTTTTGGACTACTTACTATCAAATTAGGAAGGTCCAACTGCACCTTGCACGATTCTCTTAATAAATGTAGGCAAGTGTCTCTATGGCATATTTATTAAGATTGCTCACCTGGTGGTAAGTGATACAAATAGCCATGAGTGATGCAGTGTTAAACGATACCCTATACACTACCGCGATCATCCAATAATACAGATGCAACAGTGCCCTCGTCCAAAAAACACAGCAGTGCAAAATACTCCTACGGTGCTCTTGTATCAGCGAGCGCTTTTTCCTGCCGGAGTTTAGCCAAATTGTATTTTTTCCAGAAAAAATTGAAAAAGGGGAAGTTCATGGCTTCGTACAATAGCGTGACATGATACTTATAATTATCATTTTTTTTTTATGAGAGTTACTACTAACTCTGTAGCTATGTTCTACTAAGTATAGGTATAACAATAGGCTGAACCAACGGTAGATTACAATTGACATTAAAAATTATCATTTCTGGACCAGAATAGAATCATTTTCAATCATATTATCTTTTATACAGAAAGTTACGCCTGCAAACGTTAAGTCGAATAATGAAGACTGATACTATCTATCTCTATGTTTATTACTCGTAAATTTAGATTTATTAAAGTGTAAAGTCACTGATGGCGCCTATGTCGCAATCATTACAACATATTTGAAATTAAAAACTTATTCCCACCGGATGCATTGATCGCTACACAAAAAATACCCATGTAATGCCTACTTATAACAAAGAAACGCACATTTACAAATTGACGATGGAAGCAGCGCCGCACAATGGTCAACGGACGCAATGGGAACTAAAGCAAAATTATCCTTTTGTATATTATGAAAAATCCTTTGGAACGAGCGGCCTTTTATTTTGCAGAACTGCGATTGCGGTGAACCATTGTAGTAGCAAACATTGTCCGTTTTAATGAAGCTCATCTATTTTATTTTCATTATTATATTTTGTCGAGTTAAGGTACAAAAGGAAAATAATTCACATATTACACCTTCATTATAATAATAAGCTTTTTATGTGCCGATTTTTTTTTCTTAAATCCATTTATCAATAAAAATCGCCTCACTAGTGTACTAAATAAAGGACAATGGAAGTTTGTTGGTGATCTGGAATGGTAATGGAAACTTTGATAAATATTTCAACACAATAAACAGCTTATTCATAACATATTCATCCAATCATAAAAGTTATATTTAAAAAGGGGTATTGTATTACTCGTTCTGAATGTTGTTTAATCATTAAGCTAAAGTAAAAACAAAGAAATGCAATTTGTAAAATAGGGAACACGGTTTCTGAAAATGAAAAACGTAAATTTAGTCACATAGAGAAGGTAAGAGTATCTTTTTTAGTATGTGCTATCATAATCAAGACCAAGACAAGTAGATCTCTAAATATATAACCGCGGAAAACCAGTGCTTTCCGTTTCTATATACTTGGAGGTCTATTAAGCTCAATACACGTATATTCTTCAAATTTAAAATGAAATTCTGAAAGTGCGCTTTAAGCCATTCTTTTAATAAACTTGTTAAACTTTAAATTATGAAACTATATTAAAACTTTGATTATGTAGACATCATTACAAGCTTCATCTTAAAAGCAACAGTAACTATTTTTTACTTCCACTACAAAAAAGAACTCTGCCAAAAAAAAATACTTCATTCTCAGTTGTTAGGTTTATTCTAAATTTTGAACTATTTTAAGAATCCAACTAATAACAATGATTTATAGGTTGTTTGGTTTTATATTGAGTGATCTTCATATCACCTTTTTCAAGGTTTCTAAAAGAGGACGTTGCGTCCTAATAATGGCCGACACGCCGACTAGCGGAACAAATTTAATTTTAATTCAATGGAAAAACTGGTGTTCGGTTGGGCGCAAGGCAATTTTGACATAAAATATCATCATCATCATCACCTCATTATACGTCCCCACCGAGGGGCACGAGCCTACCCATGTAGAGTGTATAGGCCTTAGTCGTAGTAGTAGTGCGGATTGGCTGACTTCCCGCACAACCTTTGAATCTCTTCGCAGACATGCACAGGTTGCCCCACGATGTTTTCCTTCACCGTAAGAGCGTCGGATAACGTACATATAATTTCGAAAAATCGAAATCACATTGATTTGTGGTGCGGTTTGAAACTGACCCTCCAAATCGGAAGGCAACAGTCCACACCAATGATCCACCGACGCTCTACGACGACGACGTAAAATATATTTACAGATATTAATTAGTTGATGGAAACACTGCATCTCTTATGGGTGCGTGCCTCGCTATAGAGCAGGAAAGCGAACTATTTATCCCGTTAACTCCATAACATAAAAGCATAATAAATGTGTTTGTAACTGTGACGCAGTTATTAAGAATAAAACAAATACCTAAAAGATTTTTGCAGTAAAAGAAACATACGTTATGCCGGGGTATATACTTACAGTAAACTGTATATCACTCGGCGTAACTGAAAAATAATAAACTAAAGGGCCATCCTCAGGTTCATCACACAATTTTACATAAAAACGAGCAACTGGCCTCTTGTAATTATCCCTTTGATCTCTAACACGTGAGTCACTCATTTGCTACACCACAGTGCAAGTATTTAGAAGTGTTTTGCCATTGCGTAACAAATTCACCTAATTTTGTTTTTTATTTATTATGCATAAACGGTATACGAATTTTTTTTTGAACAATTAGGTTAATGAATTTTAACTGATAAAAAATAGATAATACATTTGAAATTATCTATTTTTCATCATCGTTGTGCTGTAAGTGTGTACCTTTACATCCTACTGTAGGGCACAAGTCTTCCCGGGACACTGACCTCATGTGGATTGAATATCCACCAAATAGCGGTCATCAAAAAATTCTAATGTGCTCGTATGTATTGTAGTGACACAACTTGTGTTATTTCGTGGTTTTAGTACATCTAAACGACGTGCGTTCGTATGATTGACGTTACATTTTAAAAAACCAGACACGCATAATAAACAGCTATAATTAAAAATATAATTATTATACTTTGTACTAAAAAACACATTAGTATATTTAGTAATTGGCTAGTGTACCCAGATTAAATACAAAGGCCTTGCTTAAATTAAGGCAAGAAGGAGCTTGCACAAATAAATTCGGATACTTATTATTTATTTATTTTGGATAAAAACTCGCAGCTCTGACACGAAAACTCTTTTTTTTATTAATGTATATTAGATTTACGATTTTGTATTTGACTTACATAATACTTGTAGAAAGGTTTATACAATATAACAAACAAATGTATTGAGGTGGGAAACTCCTAATATCAATAATTCAGATCAACGTCAAGAAATAGATTTTACTCTAAAAGTTAGTGAAGTTACCATATTTCAAATAAATCATCTAAACTAGCGTTGTCAGCTCCCGTTAATAACGGTGAGTTTCAGACAACGATCTTAAATTGGCCCGTTATCAATCCCAAGGATGAAAAAGGCCCATCAATCTGATGTACATGTGTTAAGTGAATCCTACCTAAATAAACGTTTATTAATTAATTATCTGATAATTTCAGCACCAAATAAAAGCGAAATCATTTTCCATTATGTGCAAGCATTTGCATAATAGAACTTACATAATAATTTAAATAACATTATAACTCAGAATTCCGAGTGTATTATATTTCATGTACACATTATCCAAGGATATAAAATTAGTCTGTATTTAATGAAACAAATTATTTATTTACTTAGCATGGTTCATCAGCGTTTGTTACAAAATATGAACTTCACTACCTTGTTATGTTACGTGAATAACTCAATAAGCGACTATTAGAATAACGATAACGTTTTTCTTTCGCCATATCCCAACACTACAGCACTGACAGTGTTACGACTCGTCACTAGAGGTCGGCGGGTCAGCTGAAAGCAAAAGGGGGTGGAAGTGGGGGCGTCGCCATGGCAACGGGCCCCACAACACGCCGCGGCGGCGCCGTCCTTTCTATAGCCGTACGCGTGCGATACGTATGTTTTAGGACTATTGCATACGTGGCTACTAATCCTCATTTCACAAACTCATACACAGTCAATTAAAATTATATGTGACCGCTTTAATACCGCGTCACAATGACATGGGGGAACGTACAGCCTTTATATATTAATGCGCACTTATTTTCGTACTGGATAGCCTAAATATCATGTTATTGTGTTGAATGAGGGTTCAAGTTTTATCATGGAAAATGCACAATTTACTATAATTAATCCCATGGTACATAGTTAAGTACAATATAAAGTCCAAAGGCAAACACACATTTTAATCTTTGTATTATACAGAACGAATGCCTTAAAGTAAATAGATAAATATTAATATAGGCCTGAAGAGAGTCGGTGGCTCAATGATGTGGACTGTTTGCCTTCTACCGGGAGGGTTGAGGTTCAAATCCCGCCACGTACCAATGTGTTTTCGAATTTTTGAAATTATATGTACGTTATCAGGCGTTCTTGCGGTGAAGGAAAACATCATGAGGGAACCTGCGCACGCCTGCGGAGAAATTCAAAGGTTGTGCATGAAGTCGGCCAATCCGCACTGGGTCTGCGTGGGGCCCAACTAAGGCCTAAACACCCTATACGGGTAGGCTCGTGCCCCTTCGTAGCGGACGTTTAATGAGCAGATGATGATGATGATAGGCTTTAAGCACTTCATGTAAAATGTTGCCAAGATGACCACATAAGGCTTTCCATGTAAAAATGATATCAGATCTAATGTAGAGCCTAGTTTCTGAATCTACACGGCCTAACTACTTCGCGGTTTCGCTACCGTCGCGTGAAGGTGATATGCGAATATTTCGTTTCTGATCTTAAGTATGGAACTCAAAGAGTTCAGGGCTCGGCTAAGCTCAGGACTTCGAGCCTCTCGAGATCACTGAGCATTGTCCGTCCATTCATATTGGAGGCTTGAAAAATCAATAACGCCTCGAGGCTTGTACACCATTTATTGTTTATAAATTGCAAAATCAAAATTAATACAAGCAAATGGAGACTAATAGTCGAAGCAAAAAGTTGATTGGTAATAAAAAAAAACAGTAAATAGCAATGACGATAATCACCCAATAAATATTAAGCTCTAAAATCGTGCTGCTAATATTTTACTACTTTAATAAATGGATAGTTAATACTGTAACCGGGTAAACTGCAGAGCCTGCTTTTAACGGATAGCATGAATAGTTTAATATTTAATCATTGATCACCACGCAGTTTCAACAGGTACCACTGTGATTGTGTAATACTTTGGAATAGGATTTTAAATAAATCAAGCTCAGCACTAATGGCTGCATATTAAATGGATGATAGGATATAAACGTAAATGTGTTCATGTGATTTAACATAAAATAACTGAATGAGGATACCTGTATTCATAATTTCTATTGCCTTCCAAATTACGTTTATTGTGGGATGGAGCAATGGAGCGAGCTATGCTCGGGGTTCGTCTCACTGGTGACTGTTTACCCGCGAAAGTTCACTGGTGAAGGCTAAATGAGAAAAGCGCAGGTNTATGGGTACGTGCCTCGCTATAGAGCAGGAAAGCGAACTATTTATCCCGTTAACTCCATAACATAAAAGCATAATAAATGTGTTTGTAACTGTGACGCAGTTATTAAGAATAAAACAATTACCTAAAAGATTTTTGCAGTAAAAGAAACATACGTTACGCCGGGGTATATACTTACAGTAAACTGTATATCACTCGGCGTAACTGAAAAAATAATAAACTATAAAGGTGCCATCCTCAGGTTCATCACACAATTTTACATAAAAACGAGCAACTGGCCTCTTGTAATTATCCCTTTGATCTCTAACACGTGAGTCACTCATTTGCTACACCACAGTGCAAGTATTTAGAAGTGTTTTGCCATTGCGTAACAAATTCACCTAATTTTGTTTTTATTTATTATGCATAAACGGTATACGAATTTTTTTTTGAACAATTAGGTTAATGAATTTTAACTGATAAAAAATAGATAATACATTTGAAATTATCTATTTTTCATCATCGTTGTGCTGTAAGTGTGTACCTTTACATCCTACTGTAGGGCACAAGTCTTCCCGGGACACTGACCTCATGTGGATTGAATATCCACCAAATAGCGGTCATCAAAAAATTCTAATGTGCTCGTATGTATTGTAGTGACACAACTTGTGTTATTTCGTGGTTTTAGTACATCTAAACGACGTGCGTTCGTATGATTGACGTTACATTTTAAAAAACCAGACACGCATAATAAACAGCTATAATTAAAAATATAATTATTATACTTTGTACTAAAAAACACATTAGTATATTTAGTAATTGGCTAGTGTACCCAGATTAAATACAAAGGCCTTGCTTAAATTAAGGCAAGAAGGAGCTTGCACAAATAAATTCGGATACTTATTATTTATTTATTTTGGATAAAAACTCGCAGCTCTGACACGAAAACTCTTTTTTTTATTAATGTATATTAGATTTACGATTTTGTATTTGACTTACATAATACTTGTAGAAAGGTTTATACAATATAACAAACAAATGTATTGAGGTGGGAAACTCCTAATATCAATAATTCAGATCAACGTCAAGAAATAGATTTTACTCTAAAAGTTAGTGAAGTTACCATATTTCAAATAAATCATCTAAACTAGCGTTGTCAGCTCCCGTTAATAACGGTGAGTTTCAGACAACGATCTTAAATTGGCCCGTTATCAATCCCAAGGATGAAAAAGGCCCATCAATCTGATGTACATGTGTTTGTGAATCCTACCTAAATAAACGTTTATTAATTAATTATCTGATAATTTCAGCACCAAATAAAAGCGAAATCATTTTCCATTATGTGCAAGCATTTGCATAATAGAACTTACATAATAATTTAAATAACATTATAACTCAGAATTCCGAGTGTATTATATTTCATGTACACATTATCCAAGGATATAAAATTAGTCTGTATTTAATGAAACAAATTATTTATTTACTTAGCATGGTTCATCAGCGTTTGTTACAAAATATGAACTTCACTACCTTGTTATGTTACGTGAATAACTCAATAAGCGACTATTAGAATAACGATAACGTTTTTCTTTCGCCATATCCCAACACTACAGCACTGACAGTGTTACGACTCGTCACTAGAGGTCGGCGGGTCAGCTGAAAGCAAAAGGGGGTGGAAGTGGGGGCGTCGCCATGGCAACGGGCCCCACAACACGCGCGGCGGCGTCCTTTCTATAGCCGTACGCGTGCGATACGTATGTTTTAGGACGATTGCATACGTGGCTACTAATCCTCATTTCACAAACTCATACACAGTCAATTAAAATTATATGTGACCGCTTTAATACCGCGTCACAATGACATGGGGGAACGTACAGCCTTTATATATTAATGCGCACTTATTTTCGTACTGGATAGCCTAAATATCATGTTATTGTGTTGAATGAGGGTTCAAGTTTTATCATGGAAAATGCACAATTTACTATAATTAATCCCATGGTACATAGTTAAGTACACTATAAAGTCCAAAGGCAAACACACATTTTAATCTTTGTATTATACAGAACGAATGCCTTAAAGTAAATAGATAAATTAATATAGGCCTGAAGAGAGTCGGTGGCTCAATGATGTGGACTGTTTGCCTTCTACCGGGAGGGTTGAGGTTCAAATACCAACGTACCAATGTGTTTTCGAATTTTTGAAATTATATGAACGTTATCAGGCGTTCTTGCGGTGAAGGAAAACATCATGAGGGAACCTGCGCACGCCTGCGGAGAAATTCAAAGGTTGTGCATGAAGTCGGCCAATCCGCACTGGGCCTGCGTGGGGTCTAACTAAGGCCTAAACACCCTATACGGGTAGGCTCGTGCCCCTTCGTAGCGGACGTTTAATGAGCAGATGATGATGATGATAGGCTTTAAGCACTTCATGTAAAATGTTGCCAAGATGACCACATAAGGTTTTCCATGTAAAAATGATATCAGATCTAATGTAGAGCCTAGTTTCTGAATCTACACGGCCTAATTATATTGACCCTAACTTCGTCCGTCAATATGCTAGCTTCGCGGTTTCGCTACCGTCGCGTGAAGGTGATATGCGAATATTTCGTTTCTGATCTTAAGTATGGAACTCAAAGAGTTCAGGGCTCGGCTAAGCTCAGGACTTCGAGCCTCTCGAGATCACTGAGCATTGTCCGTCCATTCATATTGGAGGCTTGAAAAATCAATAACGCCTCGAGGCTTGTACACCATTTATTGTTTATAAATTGCAAAATCAAAATTAATACAAGCAAATGGAGACTAATAGTCGAAGCAAAAAGTCGATTGGTAATAAAAAAAAACAGTAAATAGCAATGACGATAATCACCCAATAAATATTAAGCTCTAAAATGGACGTGCTGCTAATATTTTACTACTTTAATAAATGGAATAGTTAATACTGTAACCGGGTAAACTGCAGAGCCTGCTTTTAACGGATAGCATGAATAGTTTAATATTTAATCATTGATCACCACGCAGTTTCAACAGGTACCACTGTGATTGTGGTAATACTTTGGAATAGGATTTTAAATAAATCAAGCTCAGCACTAATGGCTGCATATTATAATGGATGATAGGATATAAACGTAAATGTGTTCATGTGATTTAACATAAAATAACTGAATGAGGATACCTGTATTCATAATTTCTATTGCCTTCCAAATTACGTTATTGTGGGATGGAGCAATGGAGCGAGCTATGCTCGGGGTTCGTCTCACTGGTGACTGTTTACCCGCGAAAGTTCACTGGTGAAGGCTAAATGAGAAAAGCGCAGGTCTGGGATATCATGCGTTGAACATGGGAGAACTATATCCAGCAGTGTACCGGATAGGTTTAATAGAAGAAAATTTCCAGAACACAGAAGTTCCGTTTTTCTTCTATATCTCGACATGGTTTAAATATTAAAGGTGATCGTCATCTTTCAAAGGAATGGTTATAAAGTTAATACTAGGCAGGTCAAATAATAATACAAGGATCTCTGTAACAGATTTAACGACGAAAAAATAGTTTGTTACTAGTACATAATTTAAATAACTAACTAGACTAACTCTTGTATAAATTAAACATTAAATATGCTTAATTTTATACAAGAGTTAGCCTGAAGCTTAGGAAGGTTTGCCTAATATATTAACGGTTCCTATATGACTTTAATAATTACAAGAATTGAAAATAAATAATTAAGTATTATGGGATAACCATGGCTAGTTTATAACGATTGCGCAATACGGAGAAACTATCGTAATGGTGGGTCTTCAGTGTGTCAGTGTTTCAGAAGACAAGTTAAGCTATTGGTGCTAGCTATTATAAAACATAAAAAGGAGGCCAGAAAAACCCACCAATAATATACTGCCCTCCTAACAAAGAGCGCAATAAGTCGGATTTTTGGGTGAACTGACTTGAGACCTTTGTATTTTTTATTGTGAGTCATATCATAACATAATGTATGAAAGTATTTTGAAAAGGTCTTAAGTCAATTCTCAGCCCACAGTCTCATGCCCAAAACCCAACTTATTGCACTCTTCTTTAGGAGGGCAGTATAGGTCCGCATAGTAGCCTACGGCCCAATCTAGAAATAGCCATGAATGTTACAGATCAATTTGTCAGTGTATACCAAAGAATAAGAATGTCTATTTGGCAATAAGCAGGGCACTATTGTCGCAGATCCAAAAACCTTTGGAGGGATAGCTTTGTTCTTGAGCGATCTCATCTTGGAAAACGTAGTGACGAAAGCGCATAAGTCGCGTGGGTATGTCCTACGAGGTATAGAAGTGTTTGCAATGAAAAAAATAATAATAGTAATTGAATATAATAATTGAATATAAAAATTATAATAATTGAAGTTGGCTGATGTTTATGTTTGAATACTCTTTATTCTATTCCATTATCTCTAATAATTGAAGTAAAAACAGAAAAAAAATTTAGGTATTTATTATACTTTTATGAATACACACATTATTAAATATTTCTTAGCGAATACACATCAAAATATACTAACCCATTAGAAAACCAAGCAACATTAATAGAATAACGATTAAAAAACAAAATAATTGAGCGCTGAGAACGAACGTGAAACTGCGTGTAGCACGGAAAAACAAAAGCACGCAATAAAAATAATAACCGGGGATTGTTTTATCAAAAGCTTTTATTCAAATTTACGATCACAAGTGACCCCGCATATCGCTAGTGCAATAAGTTATTTCTCACGCAACTAATAAAATATATTACAAACTAGAACTACTTTAAAGTAATGAAAAAATATGCCCTTACGAGTATATTTTGTTTCATACCGACCCTTTATCCGATTGCTATGCCAATAAAACTAACCATGTAACTATTCTCATCTAAGTAAAATTTGTTCATGTTAAAAATAGTTTTACCACGTTATACTAACTAGTTGTCGTAGCTGTAAAATATTTGAGAAAAGCTTTCTACAATATTTAACTGTGTTGTTGATATGGAGGTGACCCGCGACTCTACACCCTGCAACTCACCGAATTCTTACTGTCAATGAGGTGTTCACATGATTACCAGCAAATTCAAACTAGTTATGATGGCAGATCAGAATAGCTTTCTCTATAGTGATGGAGGCTTTTAGATTAGCAGTAAACTAACAAGGTCTGTTAAAGTTGTAAATACCACTCTACCTATGTTTTATGCGAGTAAGCCAAAATCACATTCTTTTCAGTCAATTTAATATTTCAGGTTGCAATGCCAGCATATGAAATAAATAAATATCCACTGCCATTCACACAGCGCCATCTAGCCCCAAGTTAAGCGTGAAGCTTGTATTATGGGTACTAAACGGATAAACATACTTATATATATTTTCGCCTTTGCCCACTGTATTGGTTTTTATGTTTGTATTTAATTCATTGTGAGCAATAAAGAGTCTATCTATTTTTTTGTAAAATACTTACTTATTTAACACAGAAAACACCCAGACCATTAGAAACAGACATGTTCATGCACAAATGTTTGTAGGTACTGCCGGGGATCTAACCCAGGTTCGACCGGGTTCACCCTTGGTGTTGCAGCCGTTCTCAACCGCAACACCAAATGGGTCGTCAAATTAAAGACAAAATCAATGTACATTTCATTTTGGTGTTCTCCCTGTGACTGTCAAACAACAAAACTGGATCAGTCAACCATCTAAACAACATGTATAATAAAAAAGGTAGACAGTTATACTTTCCATCAATACCACTCTGCACTCTCATACCCAGTAATTCTACAGTGCCCTCATCCCGAAACTGAAAAGTGCATAACACTCCTATTCGACGGGACAATATTTAGCACTGCGGTAGTACCTACCTAGACATTGCAAAATAAAGTTCAGTCTTTATTGCGCCACGGTGAAAACGTTAAATATTACGCCCTCAATGCATACTGGTAAACTATTAACGTCAAATCCAACTGTAGGTACACACCGACGGAAATTGGTGCGCGGGTCGGCGCGCGCGCAGGAAATGAAATCGCGTCCGACATGCTTATTGATCTATTGTGCGCGGGGGCAATATAGTTGAACCGTTACAATACACCGTCCAATGCACAATGATTTTTCTATCAGAACTATCATGAATGAAGGTATCACAAAATCATAAAAAATAATGCGCCACACAAATTCAACAAATCGTATTGTTACGCGTTAGAAATAAAGTCTCTGTATTCCCCAAATAGGCATTGAGTAAAAGGTATTCAATCCACGACAACCTACAATTTGTTTAAAAAATCAGAAACATTTTATACTTATCTCTAATTGTTTCATGTAAGCCAAAATCTATGTAATGGATTATAACTTTGTAAACAATTATATCCGGCTATCCGAATTTATACATGCATTCAACATTATAGCACATACGTGCAAACAAGATAGTACAAAAAATATATTATTATGCTAGCGTCCCATACAGTATGTCATTTTACTTCTAAAATATAAATAGTTTCAACACTAAACAACACAAGAATTTTATATATATCTATGTTCACAACATCATGAACCTGGGGGGTTACCGCAATCTCTTAAAACAGTATTAGTATAATGTCAGTATTTCAAACATGTCAGCATTTTTGTACTAGAAAAGACGAAGTAATATTAGTGTTTTAAGAGATGGCGGTAACCCATCTGGTCTTATTTTTTTTAAGAAATACAATATCTTCTAGTGTCGAAATAAATTATTCCTATCATGAAAGGCTCATTTATCAGCATTTGTCAATATGCATTCGAGCTGGCAATCACCAAGTTTCCTTACCTCTGGCATTAAACAGTACCGAAAATACTATTGCAAATCCATCGATCGTTATTAGACATGTGTTTAGGGTTAACAAATACCTATTTTAAAATGAAATGCACAAGACAAACCTCGCTTTAGTCAAATACTTTTTGATATGATGTGTAATACATATTGTGCATGTGACAGTCGACCGATCACATATGTCACACGGCAGCCGCTGGAGCAGGTAAGTATAATCGTCATCAGCTCATTGAATGTCTCCACCGAGGGGCACGAGCCTACCCGTAAGGGTGATTAGGCCTTAGTCGTCCACGCGGGCCCAGTGTGGTGTGGCCGATTTGACGCACATCCTTTGAATATCTTCGCAGGTTTCCTCACGATGTTTTCCTTCACCGTAAGTCGTCGGGTAACGTACATATAATTACGGAAAATCGAAAACACATTTACGTGGCGGGATGTGAACCTCAGCCCTTCCGGTAGGAGGGTAACAGTCCACACCGTTGAGCCATCGACGCTCTTAATAATTTAAATGCGTCGTAGCAAATGCCGAACTTCCTTCCGATGTACTATTACCTTACCGATCTAAATTCGGGGCTACATTAAAAATTATATATTAAGATATTCACGCATAATATGAAGTATTGTTGCGACACAAATATAATATATATTTATTAGTTCAAGCAGTGTAAACCCTAAGCGATGCGCGTCAGGCGGATTCACTCGCAACCGACCAATTAGAACAGTCCATGAAGCATAGCGGATGGCGTTCTACCCCGGTATTGGCACATGTGCAAATTATGCCACCAAACATTGTCCTGGTAGCCTATGTTTACATGCAATCAACGAATAAATAGCTTTATTGTGTTCTGTAAAGTCAGGAAATGAGGAAAATCCGAAAACATTTAAATAAATACATATACCTACGACAACCGCAAACAATCACATATCCTCGTCCATACTCAAATGCAAATAAGGCTTATATATAGAATCTGGAAACGGATAAACTAACGGAATTAATATTATTTAGTTACCGAATAGAACCGAACGCAAAACAAACATCAAAATTTCGTTGTACAGAATATTTATCCTGCAAGTAAGGACTGGAAACGGCCACGTATTATTTGATAATGAGTTGCATCAAATTTTTTGATTTTACTTTTTCATGTGTTTTATAATTTACTAACTCTTCACCCGCCGGTTTCCCCACAGTTTAAAGTTGATACATTAATGAATTAAAATTGTTTAGTTGATCCTCTTATATGTGGTTAAAGATAAAGGGCTACCAAAATTTCTCGCTACCTCCTTGTCCCTGGTTACCTGTTATGAAATGTTTTCAATTAAATATATTTACAATATACGGTATAAGTTTATTACTCCAAATATTGTAATGTTAGCGAAAGTACAATTTGCTCATCTAATAATAGACTAATGCCTAAAGGCATATAAATATTTTTTCATATTAAAACTGTTTGATTGACAAAAATATTATTACACTTCGTTATATGGGCATAGCGTAATTACGATATTTCTATTTTAAATTAGTGTTTCCAAAATGTCCGCTTGAATTTTAGCGGGTAAAAAGCTAATTTGCTAAGCTGTTCAGTACAAGTCCTTAACTAATAAACTTTAAACTTGCACCCAATATAAAAATACTCATTGTCAACGTGACTGATTGGGTTCCAATGAAAACCTAGACTCTACAATAGCGATTCAATCTATTCGCTTTATTCATAAAAAAGTACATTTATTTGTGTCAGTCTTTGTGTAACTTGGTTCAACGAACTCTTTTTGAAGTCTGAGCGTTTGAAATAACCTTATTTTGATCCTTTTTATAGACTTTTTTAGTTAGCAATCTTTCATACAGTCTATCTGATGGACGTGGCCACTGTCATCTTTAGTATTATTTGGTTCCGGAATGAGAACCGTAGTTACGAACAGCAACGTAAAATGTTAAGACACTGTATATGTCGAGGAATGTTAAATCATTTGACTGTGGGCTCAAAAACTTCCATAAAAGTCGCTTAATAAGCCCGCGATCTAATTACCATCAAACTAGGCCGATGCATGAAAAAGTCTAATCATAAACGCCGTTACACTTAAACACATTGAAAATGTACACAGTAATAGTACAAAAATTAATTTCTATTCATGGAAATTCACGTCAATACACGTAATTGCTCAGCCGTGTACTAAAATGTAGAAAAATGGCGGGCATAGCGAGCGAGCGATACCAGCATGGGAAAACGCGAAGCGGTGAGCACGCGATCCACGCCCTGCGAGGGTTTCTCTTAAACTGGCAAATTGTAGGACATCTTTTGTACAGGCTTTCTTGCCAGGTTTTTTCCAAAATAAGCGAGCAAAAAGTTTGTAAGTAACCTGCTTATTCAGGACACAGGCTTACCCACACGCCATGGCTCTGGCCATAATTCTCTATAAAAAGACGATTTATCATGCAATTCATATAATTAACTTACCTGGTGATACCAACAACGAACCCAAAAAATACCGTCTACTCTGGACTCGATGACAGCCGATATACTTTTCACGAAAAAGATTTTTGTAAAACACATAATAGTATGGCGGTATTATTACTGGATATTTACTAGAATCATGGATTTCCAGTTTCCGATATAGAGTTCACTATTTGAACAGACCCTTTCCTCAAACAAACATATGTTTTAACTGATTCCGAATAATATACAGTGACGATGTATCACGAACATCTGATAGCCTTAAAAGTTCCGAATGTAAATTTCGAATGAGTGCATAGTATTTTTATAAGTTAAGGTAATACATTGCAGTTAGAAACCATGGCGTTGTTGTTCATTCATTTATAAGTTAATTGTAAAAGTTGTTCATTCATTGCAAGTTAAAAATTAGAGACTAACTATGAATACTTTTCCTTAAATCAGCACTGCCGCAAACTTATCAGATGTCGTGAATAACTGACATTATTGATTTTATTTATGTTCAATGACAATTGAACATGGCATCGAATCCAATTTGTATGCAACCCGAGTTCAGAAATCAGTAGCTATATCTGGATGTAATTAATTACTTTCTAATCTTCTAAAGCGTTCGATCTATTATATTGATATTTAATTTAATATTATGTAAGCATAGTTAGGTATACATTTTTTTTTATTTATAGACGACCATTACACCGTCGTGACGTCGGCTACTACAATACTACTAAGGGTTCCAGGTTTGATTCCCGGGCATTACAAACATTATTGTACATGTCTGTTTGTAATGGTCTGGGTGTTCTACTATTTTAATATTTTTTGTCCCGCAAAATTGTTACACCCTATGGCACAAGCAAAAAATTCAGTCTGCATTTGTAGGGAAATAGCTGAAAACATTATATTGACACAAACTGTTCTTTGCTTACATAAAGTCTATAAAGAACAACTCACGACCCGAAAGGAATTTAGTTACATTATGAATAACGTTTTACTAAGGATCATGTTACGTTAAAATGTTTGCCATGGCAAGTGTTACCCATATCGGAAAATACGTGGAAAAATATGGAGAAAGAATGATTTATTTGGCACCGAGGATAATATAATACGGTATTTCAAATATAACTGCAACAGCTGTTTTGTATTTGATCAAAACCTATTTGATTATACGAGTATGGTGGAATTAGACTTCTATCAATTATAGAAATCTTTACACGACCTTGGTGCACAGGGCAATATTCAGTATCGTTTACGAAAGAACCCAAAACAGTATATATTTATTATATTATTCATCATTGGCTTGCTCTTGAATACAGACTATCCTAGTGGAAGAAAAGTGCTCTAAGATGGAGCGAGTTTGGCCAGAAAAAGCCTGTTCACTCGTTTTTTCAATGCCAGAGGGTTGTATGTGGCCGGGAACACAGATGCAAGCAGATCATTCCATTCGTTTGCAGTACAAATAATGAAAGTAGACGCGAAACGCTTGGTCCGAATACGGGGACGGATGAAATTTTGCAGTACGCCTTGTTGACCTATGGTGAAAAAGAGACGATGGGATTAGTGCATGAAGCTCGAAGAACACTCACAAAGTACTTAAAGCCTGTAAAACCGTTACTTTACGGCGGTGGGATAAGTCTTACAGTTTGGATTAATAGGTTAGGTCGGACTTAAGCTTTGTAACCAGTAACCGGGTAATCAGGTTTGAAGTACCTACCAATTCAGGATGCCAAACTTCTTTGCGGCTATTTGGTATTTAAAAATAATAATTTTATAAGGTACCTATTTGAATCTTAAATAACAATATGCTTGAGTCATACTGTCTGTAACTTATCATAAAACAATCTTGATTTAAATTCAATTCGGATTTATTTTGCCTTTGAGCCTACATGTTTTACCTGGCAGTGTATAATAATAATGGTCCTCAGTAAGGTCATGTTCCAAAGCCTGGTTCTGTTACCTAATTGAATCCATGTTTGTTGCGTTATTGTCTCTGATATTTTTTAATTCCATAGAAATTGATTATTGTCATGGCTTTATTAAACAAGTTGAAACAATCATATTTTTTTATAATTTAAACATGGCCGACTCGCTGCGAAGTCACGGAAAAATGTAATTGAACTCGGGAGCGGTCGAAACGCACCTTTATTTGGCTTCCGTCATTCTCACAGTTTCATTTTGGTAGGAAAATACATTAGTGAATTTCCAACCTTATTTCATGTTAGTTTTGGCAAGTCCTGCGTATTATTTTTAGATTCTATTTATAATCACACTATCTCTTTCCCACAAAGCGATTGGCTCTACGTCTAGCATACTTTTCACTAGTTAAATTCATATTAACTGCATAGTACTCTGCTGAACTTCATTCTGTATTGACGCGTTCAGCCATCACCTGCCCCAGATACAGTGCGTTTAAACTTTTTCAAACGCATAAACTGATCTACTCATCGCGTCATTAATTACTTTCTAATCTTCTAAAGCGTTACGTTACGTCCCTCCAAGGGCCTTAGTCGTCAACGAAGCCCAGTGCGGATTGCCGACTTCACACACAACTTTTGAATCGCTTCGTAGGCGTGTGCAGGTTTCCTCATTATGTTTCCTTCACCGTAAGAGCGCCGGAAAACGTTTACAAACTAATTTCAAAAATACAAAAAACATTGGTACGTGGCGGGATTTGAACTGCACCCTTCAGAACGGAAAGCAACAGTCTACTCCCAGGAGCCACCAGGCACTCTGATTTTATTATATTGAGAAACCATAAAGATTTCATTTAGTTTAGACTTTAAAATAAAGATGCATATATTACCTACCACCAACCTGTGTGATCCAGAATGTCCATATCCAACATCAGTCGACTAGTCTAATACGTGAACTGGCTATGAAGAGATCGGACCGTAACCCCCATCGTGGGCCTGGATTTGTGGTTCTAACTACTACCAATATGAATCAGAAGCGATGCGTGCTAATTATGTTATTTAAGGATATAAATATAATTGTAAGAATATTTAGGTAATAATATGAAAGAAAAAGAAAAATACATAAATAAAAAAGGCGGTACTTAAGTTGTATCTACGTATTGGCAAATACGTAGATACAGTAGTCTGAATTTCTTAACTGACAGGGAATTTCAGGAAGTTGTAAAATATGTGTCTATTATAAGTTTTTTAAACTCGTTATTAACTAGTAATATAGGTTTGCATAAATAAATAATTTTGAACATTATTAGTACAGTTTATAAACTTTTTAATATTGTCATGTGCCAGTCAACTCAAACATTTTCCATCAGCAGTGTAAGCGGCGAACTAATTACTTGATATAGATCAGGAACATCTTTTAACAGCCCTATGGGGAATCGCGTCGGCTATGCGAGTTGCATTATAAATGATTTCGGACAGTATGACCTTTATTTAGACCCTCGTTGTCCATTTAAAAGGGCAACTTTGAAAAGTACATGCACGCTGTAAAAAATACGTACCTTAATAATACCAGTAACATTTTATTCATATGACACATAATACAAAGTTTATTTTACTTAAGACTTGATACTGAGTCGTACCACCGCAGTGCTGGATATCGTCCCGAAAATAGTAGTTTATGTACAACTGTATTTCGGATGAGGGCACTGTAGCTAGCAATTACCGGGTATCGAGACCTAGCACCTGTCGTCGCAGGGGTAATGTTGGCAAAAAATATTATTTATTTTGTTTATTCGTATAGTGACAATTTAAGTAACAGTAATAAACAATAAAGTACAGCTATCAGTCTTGAAATTAGTTAAGTTACCACCGCTATCATTTCAGCGAT
Source organism: Leucinodes orbonalis (assembly GCA_019425675.1). Lineage (NCBI taxonomy): Eukaryota > Metazoa > Arthropoda > Insecta > Lepidoptera > Crambidae > Leucinodes > Leucinodes orbonalis. The sequence goes on from PQWD01004569.1 coordinate 25,470, forward strand.
TATACGTGCCCACCAAGGGTACGAGCCTACTCGTAAAAGATGTATAGGTCGTAGTCGACCACGCGGGCCCCGTGCAGATCGGCCGACTTCAAGCACGGCCTTTGAATTCTTAGTAGGCTGCACAGTTTCCGCACGTTTTCCTTCACCGTAAGAGCGTCAATTTCATAACATTACCTATTTAAAAAAATAGTAAACACATTAGTACATGGCGGGATTTGAACCTGCAACCTCCAGATCGGAAGGCAACAGTTCCACACCAATGATCCACCGACGCTCCGTACTATCGTCATAATGATGTTTATTCAGGTCTGTCAGCCCAGACTCAAAACATGTATTGTTCCGATACAGGAATATCAATGAGCTACCGATAAATCCGGGGCACTAGTTGCTGAACGTATTGAGGTGTATAATTCGTATGTCATTTGAATTAATCGCAATTACACAAGAAATAAATATGTAAAATGTAAAAAATAATCATGATTTTTACGACAATAAACTCCCAGCATATGAAGACGTGGCTGCAAATCTTTACAAAATAGATTTTATTAACAGTAATATAAGTGGCAATAAAGTTTTACTTACCAAATTTCGTTTCAAATATCGAGGTAGTTGTAGACACCATACTTTGACGTCCAGAAACACGTGTATTATTAAAAAGATCACTATAATAAACGATTCATATATTAAAAATCTATAAATGCAATACGCGTAAATTTATAGTAAATATCGTTAATATATATTTATTCTACAGGCACAGTAATGATATGTATATTCGTTAGATTTGTTTTTAAGCTAAACATTAATATTTATTACAGTTCCCTGGCGACCGCTACACCCGTGAAGGTACATGACAAGCTATTATTCCTTGATTAGAACAATCTGCAATTTCCGTATATATGACAAATAAGCATTTTATGCAATCACTGTTCACCGTTATATAACACAAATTCACTGTTATTTCGCTAAACTATGGCGACTTGCCGTGTTTGATTGGTTAATCAGCAAATAGACTTTGAAAAAAACCTAAGCAATTTCACAGTTCACATTATTATCGTTGCAATCACTTCAGGCAAGTGTTCACTTATAATTGTTCACTTCACCACAGCATTGTGTTCAGGATATGATAAATATTTTGATATTTTTGGGTGTATTATTCGCAGTATTCTTAGCGCTGCCAGAAATGTCAAACGGCACGCACATGCCAGTTGCGGGAATTTGACAGGATGCGTATAAGTCTGTCGATAAAACAGTTCGTGTAATTGCTACAACTGCTGCAAAGGTACCTACAGATATATTTAGTCAGTTCTTCCGATTTGCATTATTTTATAGGTAGTTTATTAGCCCTTATATTATGATTGTATGTTAAAT
>PQWD01004569.1:30382-55398 GCA_019425675.1 Leucinodes orbonalis
GTACGAATTTGATTGTGGTCTAGTCAAATAATGAACATAACCTGAATCCGACGCAAAGGCATAAAAGCGGGAAGAAATCCGAAATAACCAAGTTTTAAAATAGCAAGTTTGGCCGTCTATTCCATGTAAGAGTATGTGCACCGCACCTGTGCCAGGATATATTATTTGCAAACACCGACTGGACGTACTCGGTATCATATAGGAGTGTAGGCAAAAACGATTGCCTTTTTATTAGAGTTTAGTCCGTAAAGCTGAGTTTTAACCTTTGTTCAAGTATACGTTATGACTTCAGAGGTCAATCAATACGGTCTGTCGTCGGATGGTGAAATATTACTCTAAGTCTGTTATGTACATCGTAAAGTACGTTTAGCCTTTGTTCCTAGCTTTTAATGAGAATAATAATCGTTTACCCCAATACGTACATAATGTTTTCATACGTTAATATTTAATATAAGAAACTGATGATTTAAATAAGAAAATCACGAAAAGTATATCTAAGAAATGAATTCGCTATTGTTATTTCATTAAAACAATAGGTATGCCTTATTGAATAAAACAGCGTAATTAAGAATCAGATACAACTATAACTATTAATGTAACAAATACTAAAATGAACCTTAGAGCTGTGAAATATTATTATTTAGCTGTCTATTATCCATGGTCGACGGGGCCTTGAATTTGCCTCTTGAGAGGTTCTAAGAGAACAATTAGAAATCTGATCAAGCGTCTTTTGCGTGTTACGAAACAATAGAACTAAGACCTACACTGCTCAATCTAGGACAGAGCTAATTAACAAGATTAGCATTTAAGGCAACACGGAGCAGTGATAAACAACGGCAGAAATTCTTGGAAACTTTATGGTTTTATAAAAAAAGAATTCATGTTATAATAGAACTTACCAATGTGTTTTTCGAATTTTCGAAATTAATTATGTTTACGTTATGTGACGCTCTTACGGTGAAGAAAAAAACATCGTGAACGAAAATGCATCTGCGCACGCCTTGCGAAGGGATTCAAAGGTTGTGTGTGAGTCGTCCAACCCGCACTAGCTCTCGTGGACGACTACGGCCTAAAACACCTTATACGGTTAGGTTCGAAACCCTCGTGGGGACGATTAATGAGCTGACGATGATGATCGAACTCAACTCTACTTTCAATAACCATGGTATAAGAAATAACTCGGAATAACCGTCCGGATGCTTCAGACTATTTTTCTCACCAGAATTGTTATATATGCTTTTGGTAAGTAACAATCTGTAAATTTACGCTTCTCGAAAGGTCAAACTGGTAATGTAAGTAGTGAGATCCATCTGGTGTGAAGTATAATGTGTGCCTTTACTGTTATGTTTCAGTCTTCATCTTATCAGTATAGGTATCTGGTATACACTGACATTAACCCTCCTTTTAACCAGCCTATAGTTACAATACTGACCTTCATAAACATAGCATAACTATGTGAAAATTGAGCAATAAAAATATAAAATACTGAGTTATGTAGAAGCCGGGACAAACGGTATGCATACCTTCTGAAGCCAAACAAACTCGCTAAAGCCTAGAGCTAGACTATCAAGCTTTTAACGAATATATAAAAAAAATAACAAAGTATAACCTAAACAATTTGGATTCATAAGACAATGTTTACTAGAGGTGCTCGCGGTGCATTTATAATTCATTGAGCCGGCGGAATGCACCTGAGCACACACAATACGTTGCTAATTACGGACAAACCCTCCTCTTGGCAAACTTACATCAGTAGATAATCCTAGAGAGATATTTAACTAGGTGGTAGACTCGTAACTGAGTCGTCTAGGTAGGTACCACCACAGTGACAGATATTGTCCGTGAAATAAGATACTATACACTTTTGTGTTTCGGGTGAGGGCACTTGTAGCTAGTGGAATTACTGGTATAAGAAACCTAAATCTGTTGTCTCTGGTGACGGACGCAGTGCGGCATTGATGGAGAATGATAACTATCAGTTGTTGGTCTCCATCAATGCCGCTCTGTCATGGCGTATCACTTACCATCAGGTGAGCAAAAAGTTCGCAAAGTTGTGTCAATATTATTAATATATATTTCAATATTGTTTTTATCGAGTACGTAGTCCAGATCTATGAACAATCAGAGCGAGCCTGATAGAAGCCGGAATATATGGATAAAGAGGCCTCGGAGCACGAAATCATATGATGTTCAGATAATCAGGTGATTCAGCAAGCAATGTCCTAACTAAACTGTAAAAAATGCACAAAATGGCGGTTTACGATACGCTCTTTCTGTAAGATACTTGCCCGCGATCCTTGGATCATCAGCGATTTGACCACAAGACCACGGAAGCAGTAGTTATATTATAGAATAAAGAAACAATCGACTACCTATATTATGATTGTTTAAACGGCTCTCATTGTTGAACATTATTGTGCAATTCATTATTAGAAGGTAAGTCAGTGCTAATGCAACGTGTTTAAACGTTCAAAATTCATTTTTCTGTAGTCCTCAAATTTATCGAAACCAGTGAACCGAACGTTGTACAACTAAACTTTAAATCCAGAATTCAGTATAGTACTATGAACTGATATTTCATCAATCCTTACACAGATTTTATTACTTAGCTACTGGCTTGTTAACAATATATAATACTGCCTATATCAACGAAAACTCTATCCAACCAATGAAATTTAATGTTGTTCCTATCGAATCAGCACAAAAATAAGCCAATCCGGTAGGCACAAAAGCCATTTTTCGGAATGACTTTTCGCTGTTGGCCGCGCATGTTCCTCGCAGCTTTACCAGACAAGTGGCCAGAACTGATGGCTCTCAGGCTAAATCACTACGCAGGCGATATAATAATATTAACGAAAAACTCTGTTCAACCAAGCGAATCTATTTTATCTTTCGTTCTATCGAATCAAGCGTAACCCAAGGCTTAACCCAGAAGACAATACAGCCGATATATCAGCCAATACATAGCCAATACCAGTGTGTAGCTGCTAGATTTCGCTTCTGGCGTACTAAATAATAAACTGTACTAAAGTCAACGCAAAAAGTCCAGTGAACCGGGCGCTGCGCAACCCAAGCCGCGCATTCAAGATGCCGCATAGAGCACTGCGCACACGCCGTGTCCGTCGCGGTTGTCAGCCATGCGGCAACAGTTTTTTTTCTACATAAACATTGTTCGCTGTAGAGAAATCGGCAGGCGTAACTGCCATTGTTGTACTGAGGATATTAGAGCGTGATACAGTAAAATAATGTACTAACGAATAATGCCAGTGTAACTAGCAGCACGTGGCTGATGCCAGTTTTTAAATATAGGTAAATAAAATATCGTCTGCTTCTCATATAAATACCTTCTTGTCACCTTTGTTACAAGTTCGATTGTAATTCTCTCGCTTTTTCAACCTATCACAGTCCACTATGGCCTCCATTTTCAGTTACGAATATTTCACTCCAATACCACCTACATAAAATTAACACTTACCATGATAATTCTAGATAGACAGATGAAGTCACATTCAATTATATATAGTGATTCTAATTTTGTAATATTATACTCATGCCTTATTTTTTTTTTTTCTTGTTCGTATTTAAACCGCAACTCCTACCACAAACTATATGTCTGATCATTTTTATGTTTCTTCCGAGATTGATCTAGTTTCAGTGGGTGAGTCGTATTCATGTTCACCAGAAAAGGCATCTTGTTTTTTAAATAACTCGAATCACTATCTTAAGACATTTCATGTCAATATAAGAAGTATAGGTAACTCCTTGAATTTCGAAAATCTTCTTATTGTTTTAAATCGTATAAAATTTGGCCTGGACATTATTGTATTAACGGAGTGTTGGTTAAGCAAGTGCCCCTTTCTTCCAAGCATACCGGGCTACACATCATATAATACAACACATAACAACCAAAATGATGGTATTGTCGTTTACCTAAAAGAAAACATAATAGCTAGAGTTGTCGAGCAAAATATTAATGATGCGAATTGCATAACCATAGAACTCTCAAATAATGTCGTGCTCGTTGCTATTTATAGATCACCTTCATGCAGAAATATTGAAAATTTTATAGATTCCCTAGATACCCTACTTTTTACATTACGTCATTTCAAAACTATAGCTATCATCGGTGACCTAAACATAAATATTTCGCCAAATAATTTTGACCCAAACTCTAATTCTTATTTGAATTTACTGGCATCACATTCCATGCTGCCATCACATCTATTTGCTACTAGGAATGGTAACTGTTTAGATCATTTAATACTAAAAACAAACAATCAAGCAATTACGATGGTGTTAGATTCATTATTTACGGACCATTCTCCTCTTATATTTTGCTGTGGTGCATGTAATATCAATGAAACTACAAATATTAGGTCATCTAAGCGTATAAATCTACATGCGTGCTTAAAAAAATTAGAAAACATGGACTTCTCCGATGTAATTAGTAACACTGATGCTGAAAAAGCAGCCAATATTTTAGTACTAAAGTTATCACAGTTATTAAATGAAAACACAGTGTTTTCAAAGATTCCAAGCAGGAAACGTATTGTTAAGCCTTGGATTACTCCCGGTCTGCTACGCTGTATACGGCATAGAGACAAACTTTACAAGAAAACCAAACAACAACCCTCGAATGACGTCCTAGTGGTAACTTACAAAAGGTATAAGGAGTTCTGCAATAAATTGCTCAAGAAAGTTAAAAAGGATTACGAGTGTTCAGAATTTGAAAAGCATAAAAAGAATCCCAAACGAATGTGGAATCTTATAAAACAACTTTCCAATCTGAAACAGGGGGTGTCGTCATCTGATGAACTGCTTTCCACGTGTATCAATCCACATGATTCGGTGAACTCTGTAAATAGTTTCTTCGCCAACGTAGGGAAAGATCTAGCATATAAGCTTACCTCAAATCTTCCTGATGCATCGACTCAAATTCCTCCTAAGGAAGTGGATGTTTCTGAGAGAGAGTCCATGGTAATGCTTAGTACAGATGAAAAAGAAATAGAAGAAATTATTTTAGGGTTGAAACGTGATTGTGCTACGGGTTGGGATAGCATTCCTACCTCTTTTATCGATGCAAGACATGTTTTAATCCCGGTTTTGAAGAAGTTGTTTAATCAGTGTCTATCAACCGGCATTTTCCCGTCAGACTTCAAGAGAGCATTAGTTCATCCCATTTATAAGAGTGGGGATAGACACTTTGCAAATAATTACCGTCCAATATCCGTGCTGCCGGTATTGTCTAAAATACTGGAGAAAATAATTAATAGAAGACTAACTAACTATCTAGAGTCAAAAAACTTGCTCGCTCCCAACCAATTTGGCTTTAGAATTAACAAGTCAACTGAGGATGCGGTTCTGGAAGTCACAGGTACTATAATTGAAAATACCAACAGTAAATTGTGCTCTCTAGGGGTTTTTATTGACATAACTAAAGCGTTTGACACGGTGTCTGTCCCTATACTTATGGCCAAACTCTTTAACCTTGGGATTCGTGGTGTTGTGCTGGACATTTTTAAGAGCTACCTCAGTGGCCGAACACAACGTATAAAAATAGGAAACTTCATCAGTCAGGATGAACCTATCGCCTACGGTGTTCCCCAAGGAAGTGTCCTAGGGCCTACCCTGTTCCTTATATACGTGAACGACTTATGCCAAATGAAACTACCTAACAGTGTTATTGTAGCATACGCCGACGATACCGCAATTATCACTCATGGCAAAACTTGGGAGGATGCTCGATTGAGTGCAGAGTCAGCTTTTAAATCAGTAATGTCTTGGCTGACTCAGAATCTGCTTACTCTGAATCTAAGCAAAACTAGATATTTAACCTTTTCACCAAGATTATCGTTACAACCTGATGAAAAATTCTCAATAAAGGCCCATAAATGTGGAACAGAATCCAAACAGAATCCGTGCCACTGTGGTTCAATATCACGTGATAGTAATATAAAGTACCTGGGGGTGATACTAGATAGCGCCTTATCATGGAACGAGCACATCAAAACCATCACTGGGCGGATTAGGAAACTGATCTTCATTTTCAGTAGATTGCGAACTAGTGCCGATACTCGATTCTTAGAACAGCCTATTTCGCCCTTGCACAATCAATTATTAATTACTGCATACCAACTTGGGGTTCTTCTGGTAAGACTAAAATATTACCACTAGAAAGGGCACAAAGAGCTGTCCTGAAAGTAATGGCCTCAAAACCGATTAGATACCCAACCAAATTAATATATAATTTTTGGGAAGTACTCTCAGTTCGAAAACTTTTTATTCTCAGTGTCATTTTACGCAAACACAAAAATCTTCCCTACGACCCAAACTTACATAAGAATAAAAGAAGAAGTGATAAGGTATGTCCGATAAATAGATGTAGAATAGAGCTGGTCAAACACCATTACAATTATTTAGCTCCCCTACTTTATAATAAAATAAATAAAGAATTAAATATTTATCCCCTAAACATGTTTAAATGTAAAGCTGTTCTAACTGAATGGCTACTTAATCTCGATTATGATTGTGTGGAATCTTTGTTGAAATAATGAATGTTTTCAAATTTTATTATATATACACTTATGTTACTAACGCAGGTAAGTTAACATGCACATACACTCACCACACGCGCACGTACCCACGCACATACACATACACACACACACACACGCACGCACACAAACGCACATTCAAACACACACACTGACGCGCACACAGACACGCACATACACACCCACACGCAAGCACACACACGTTTACTTACACTCAGACAAGCACACAAGCACTATCTTGTAAGTTTTAGGATTAAGTTAAATTTTGTTTTATTGTTTCCTTTAAATTTTGTAGTCTGAAACATCTGTCTTCGAGGCGGGCGCTAATGATTGCGACACAGTCTTTGACTAATGCGGTCATTAACGCAATAATGTTTGTGATAAGTTTGTTTTAAGTTTCAATAAAGATTATTATTATATATTTGTAGTCTCTGTTAGGAGTTCACGGTTCATAGACCGGTCCTTTGAAGCTTGCGTGGGGACATTGGTCCAACACGTAGAGGCTTTGTCAGACAGAATAATGAGTTGTGATGTGTACACCGAGCGGCCGTCGCTCTGCCTGCATATGGAAGTACACACAGAGCGAGCACCCGCTTGGTGCAAGGACTATTGCAAATATGGAAAGAAAAAATAAATTAGGGCTATGGATAGGGTAATGCTGGTCTAGTTTCTGGGCTATTGATTGAGACAGCGGGGCGCCTGCCAAATCAAATGTCTCAATCTTGAAAATTAAGGCAGACGGTGACTTGCCACCCGCTAGATGGGCATCCACTATGCGGCGTAATGCCTGGGACGCAACACCGGCGCAGGCGGCTAGGGGTGTCGAGAGGTGTACACCGCTTTCTGCGCAGACAAACTGCACCAACTCGCGACTTATGCATCTTTCACTTCCACCCCTCAGCATGTAGCTCTTGCAACCCACTCTGGACAGCCAATGAAGGCAAGCCAGAGGTGAGAGTCCCGACCTTGGTGGCCACTCCGGGAGCCGGAGACGGTCAGTGTGCACTCTCGGGGGCCGTGGGTCCGTGTGTCGCTACGCACCAACAGCTCGCCACAAGCTGCCCTGCGGTGACTGACTGCACTGGTGAAACTCACCAGCGGGCGATGGGTCGTCACGTCCCTACGCGATTATTATTAATTATTATTTTTTTTTTTATTTGGTAGGCAAACGAATTAATTTTGCCGACATAATCGCCGGTTCAGCAAGTTGAAGTGGCAGTGGGCTGGTCATGTATGTCGCAGAACCGATGGCCGTTGGAGCAGACAAGTTCTGGAATGGCGACCGCGTCTTGGCAAGCGTAGCGTAGGAGGCCCTCCAGCCCGATGGACCGTCGACTGGCGAATGATCACTGGTGGAGGCTGGATGAGGAAAGTGAAGGCTCACAAACTGACGGCTTACCTGACGGTAAGTGATGCCATCGCACACTTTCAACTCAGAAGAAACAACGCGTCGCCAACCATTAAAAATGGAGATGGTTTTTAGGGTACGGAAATACTACTACTACTTCTAATTTATGTCCTACAGACATATAGTCTACATGAACCGCTGTCGGACGTGGAGTTGGCGGGCCACGGCGCGGCGCGGGCTCGCGGTGCACGCTTCGATAATTTGATAATTTGACGCTCAAAACATCAATAGCACTTTGATAGAGCCGGCCTATTCTTACCAAAGCCTGGCTCTCCCACCCATATACCATTGTGATACTCGTCACAAATCACAGATCCATCGGACCTGAGGATTTCCAGTATACAATATTGTTTGTTATAATAACTTTTCATCCCAATTAGGTAACTTGATTTTTTTACAACTCTAAAAGTGTTCTCAGGATTATTGGTAGCTTTGCTTGACGTACCGAAAAAAGTCCGTTTTCAAATTCATTAATTCAAAATTTGGGACTACAACCCAACCCCCAAATTTTTCATAATTTTGAATATACATACTTAAAACGTACGTCGTATACGTAGAGTTCTAACTACCTATAGTAGATAACGATCGCGTACAAAATTATGGATGTATATTTTAAGTATAGGAACTTGGAGACCACGGTTTCTGAGCCATATTCAAGAGAGATTGTGGTTCATAAACGAAATTAAGTCAGGTTTTGTCGGCTTACGTCTATGCAGAATGATACTATAATTCCTAGTCTTAAAAATAAATGTATTTTATACTAAATTTTCTCACAGCTTTTGGAATCATTCCTGGGCCATTTTTTAATTTGATTAAGGAAAGAAGTGTCAACCATGTCTTGTAAATTTTAAGAGAGACTTGACTATGAAAAATAGACTTACATTAATTACCCTTTCCTCTTGGTTGCATTGCCGTTATATAAGTCTCCTGGTCACTGCGTGAAAATGTCGAGAACTTCTTATCACACAATTAGTATAAACATTAAGGCAATTCACATTCGAAGTTATCATACGAACCAAACTCGTTCTGTATTTATATTGCTTCCGTTCGATTATCCTTTGTTCAAGCCTGTTCAGGCGCATCTATTCAAATTGCGCATTAACAATGCGCATACGCAATGAGCCCGTATACAAACTAGCGGTAACCAATTGGATGTAAACTTGTGATGTTACTTTACATACATTAAAAATATATTTCGTCCAAGAAAAATTGCAGCCAGTGCAATAGGCACTAAAAGGTCTCACAGTCGCTGCCAGATATAACTCCGCTTTCACATCCAACCTGCACCAGCAACCTTTTCCATGTAATCGATTCATCGGCAGGAGTATCTACCTGCTAGGCCAGGCATGAGGAACCTTTACGCATGAAAAGTATTTATTCTAAAGATTTAGTTAGACCTGGTGATTTTTAGGGAAAGAATAATGTATACTATCAACTTATTTACGTTTTCCAATGTTTCATTTATACCTACACGTTATTTTCAAAAAATATTGTGAGTTTTGTTATTGCACCACATTTTTTGTGCAGTGCATAATAAGTTTTATGACCAGTGACGTGTTTTGTGTTAAAACTTTAAATACCAAAATGTTCGCCATCTCTGTAGACTATCTTTGCCTCGTGGCACGTGATGGTATGACATCTTAAACATCGATGCTACAATCCGCATTGGACATTGTGGATTACGGCCAAATTTCCCAAACCCATATTTTATTACTGTGAAAGAATACCGGCACTTCTCCAATTAAAAACAGTAATTACTTGCTTATTTTTTCCAATAAAAACGTCAAAGTACCTTAAATATTCCATTCGAGACCTACATCAACAGCTGTGCAACTTCCCACAGTAAACTAATTCCAATCAATAACTTGGATTTGAAATAAGTACATATTGCCACTCGGGAAGTTCGTAAGTATAGGTTAAATTTATTTTACCGTCTAAGAATATTAAGTCCACCTGTAAATTTCCCATGGCTTTATGTAATTCACATAAAATGCCAAAGTTTGTACGAGTAGCAGGTAAAGCCTTAGAACGTCTGTGAGAGATTTGGTAGTTGACAGGTCGCGAGGCCTTTGTTTTATTAGCCAATCTGAATCACAAGTGAGTAACTAAGTGGTAAACTCGATACTGATCGTCTACATAGGTATCAGCGCATTACCAGATATAGTCCCGTAAAAAAAATTAAAGAACCTCCGCCGCTAAAGAAAGTAACTTAACCTTAAATAGGTTTGATAAAAAAGGTATTTACGTGGAACCTTAAAGAATTTCACGTAGATACCTTTTTCATTTATTAAAAAAAATTAAAATCTTCTCCGTAAGTAAGTATGCAATTTTTAATTAAATGGTGTCACGTCGAAGATCACTCTAATTATGTTAAACATGTTATTTAGTACGTACTCATGCAAGTAAGACGTCGGTTACTACACCAAGGGTTCCGGGTTCGATCCCCGGGCAGTACAAACATGTGTGTGCATGAACATGTCTGTTTGTATTGGTCTGGGTGTTTTCTATATACAATTAGTATCTATGAATTTGCAAAAAAAAATATACCTATAAGTAGTAGATCAGTTGTTAAATACCCGTATCTAATAAAAGCTTCAAACTTAACTCTGCTGGACATAGGACATTGATATCATGTTAATTATTTCAACAGCAGTCACTAACAGAGACATCTTCATCATCATCAGCTCATAAACGTCCCTACCAAGGGGCACGAGCCTACCCGTATTGGGTGATTAGGCCTTAGTCGTCCACGCGGGCCTAGTGCGGATTGGACGACTTCACACAACCTTTGAATCTATTCGCAGGCGTGCATGAAGGTTTCCTCACGAGGTTTTCCTTCACCGTAAGAACGTCGGATAACGTACATATATTTTCGAAAATTCGAAAATATATTGGTACGTGTCGGGATTTGAACCTTAGCCCTCCCGGTAGGAAGGCGAGAGTCCACACCACTGAGCCACCGACGCTCGTAACAGAGACATAATAGGTCACTTCTGGAGGCCTCCCACAATGATTATAATCATATTGGGTTTACAGACCAACTCGCCACGATATTTCAGTGGAAGTACGGGATGGTTAGGTCCCAAAAGTTGGGTTTGAGGTCCCATAAAATTGAATAACTGAGACCCAATACATCTTCTACGAATAAACGCCAATCATCTTGGTCCTGAGCAACCTGCATTCAACTTCTTCCATCACCTCAAATCTTCGGGCCGCCGAACGTTCCACACTGCGCTTGCCTAAACGAGGTTGCTCCTACACGTTTCGGCTCCATCGAGCATCAGACCGTCTGGAGACATGACCGACCTATCGCTGTCGCTAGCGATACCTATGAGCAATGTCGGTAACCTTGATTCTCCGGGGAATATCCTCATTACGAATTTTATCCTCATATCGAATGCACACTACACGAACTTTAACTTTTAGTCCCACGGTAGTTGTCCAAAGTACGTAGGATTACTAGACTGTTCGAAATTGTAATAACAAAGTATATACCAAATCCTTGGAATTTTCACATACCTATATGTACGTATGAAGGTGTCTAACCCCTAATTTTTTCGACAGTAAAACACGCTGGGTGTTTGATAAAAGTCACAAAACTTTCCATTAAGGTAGCTTATTTTTTATTTCACCCCCCCGCACGCAACTGTAGCAGTCACGAATGTCACCAAAATACTAGGCAGGCTCGTAATTACCCATTTACTGGTAAACCGCCTACAATGATAATAGCTTGAGTACATATCAAATATTTGGAATTGGTAATACATATGTCGTTAAACCAAGCACTTACTGTCAAACCTGGTAACGAAAATCTGTATGCTTTAAATACAACATATACAAACCTGCACCAAGTGCACTGGTATCCACGTTGCTCTTTGTTTACCACCCAGCAGGTAGTATCTGAATATGAGCCGAAGCCCTCAAGTATCTGAATATGAGCCGGAGCCCTCAAGTATCTGAATATGAGCCGAAGCCCTCAAGTATCTGAATATGAGCCGGAGCCCTCAAGTATCTGAATATGAGCCGGAGCCCTCAAGTATCTGAATATGAGCCGGAGCCCTCAAGTATCTGAATATGAGCCGAAGCCCTCAAGTGTCTGAATATGAGCCGAAGCCCTTAAGTATATGAATATGAGCCGGAGCCCTCAAGTATCTGAATATGAGCCGGAGCCCTCAAGTATCTGAATATGAGCCGGAGCCCTCAAGTATCTGAATATGAGCTGGAGCCCTCAAGTATCTGAATATGAGCCGGAGCCCTCAAGTATCTGAATATGAGCCGAAGCCCTCAAGTGTCTGAATATGAGCCGAAGCCCTCAAGTGTCTGAATATAAGCCGAAGCCCTCAAGTATCTGAATATGAGCCGAAGCCCTCAAGTATCTGAATATGAGCCGAAGCCCTCAAGTATCTGAATATGAGCCGAAGCCTCAAGTATCTGAATATGAGCCGGAGCCCTCAAGTATCTGAATATGAGCCGAAGCCCTCAAGTATCTGAATATGAGCCGAAGCCCTCAAGTATACATACCTGCACCCATGCACTTATGTGCACATGCATTTAACCCTCTCTTTCCGGGTAGTGTCTGAATATGGGCCAAAGCCCCCAAGTGACCTCCAACCTCCCCTTACAGTCACCCCTATCCTCAACACAGCCAAGACCACACCTGGCTAACTAATAATTACAACTGATGTTTGATATGATTCATATTACTTAGTAAACACAAACCTGTGGAACACATTATGAAATTATGCATATAAACATAGTTATAAATGCAAACAACTCACATTATTTTTCTGCTCTTTTCCAATACGCAATTAGTAGCCGGCCCGCCATTTTTTGTATACCAATAATAAAATTATTAAAAACATGTGCTTTTCTCTTTAATGCAACCACAGATAAAAAATTTGTAATATATTATATTATATTATTAGATAGTATATTATATTTACATAAAATATTTATAATTAAATACACATATTTAATATGTATAATAAAAATCTGATAATTTCACGACATTTCGTGACAACATATTAGTTAGATAGATACTTGTTATAAGATTGTTGATACAAAAAATAAATATGACGAACCATACTTGTAATGTTTCGTGTGTGTTATTTCACATTCAATTTAACTAAATTACAAACTTATGATTAAGATTATTATTGATTACCTACGCTATTGTGTATTTTGTTAGTAGACTTAATATAGTAGGTAGGCCAAAGTAGGCTAAAATCCTGTTACATGAAGATAGAAGTATTATATACACTGACTAATAAAACATTATTAAAATAATACATATTAATTATATAATATTTATATAAAGCTACTCTCTACTATCTACCTTTATTACAATTGGTACATTTTTTTACGTCCATTGGGTAGATAAAGTTTATTGTTAATATTAAGAGAAAATAAACAAAATTTAACACACGGATAACTTTACACGGCTTATATAAATGCAATATGCATGTTTTAGAATTATATACACACAAAAATATTTATTCGTTATTTATCACACATAGAGCAAGTTTCTTTCTTAAATTGGGGCTAGATAGCGCTGGTTAAATCAGTGGATATTTATTTATTACTAGCTTTAGCGCGCGACTTCGTCCGAGTGTAATAGATTTACTTTGAGTGAGCGTTAGCTAACGCTCACCTTAACCCGATCATCATCATCATTTCAGCCACATAATGTCCACTGCTAAACATAGGCCTCCCCCAATAATTTCCACGCCCACCTGTTGGAAGCTATCTTTATCTTTAACCCAATACTTCGTTTAAATAGGTGACTTATCAAAACTGCGATCTTTTAAGAGAGAAGATGTTCATTTAAATTGAACGCTGTACCGGGCAATTTTGTTTAAAGTGAAATACTTGTGATGAATAACGTAGTTATAGTGAGCTAACCCTAAAATATAAACGAATGCTGTCGCGGACTGTTTATAAAACTGTCACACATAACTTTAACCGTTTACGCAGCGGAAGCTCTAAGTGGGAAAAACCTCCAATTTTGAAATATTCTTCATTGCTGCTACACTTCTTTAAATCGTATCGTGACGATGTATAGGTTACAGCCTTCCTCGATAAAAAGCTATCTAACACTAAAGATTTTTTAAATCAGACCAGTAGTTCCCGCTGTTAGCGCGTTCAAATAAACTCTTCAGCTTTATAATATTAGAATAGATTATTCTACTGTGTAGTCTTGGTTGGAGTTCAGTCAAAGGACCAAAGACTGGTCCTTTGAAGCTTGCATGGGGACATGAGTCCAACACGTAGAGGCTTTGTTCATTATTTTTATCTTTACGATTGTCATACAAAAGTACATGTTTCCTTCGAACAAGTGGCGTTCCAGCAACAAAATAGCTCTGGAACGTCGATAGCTTTGCATGTTTGATACACCCCACGCTGCGACACGGAACCAAGCGTGCGACTCGCCAAACACACGTCGCCATCTAACCAAGATCTCTTCAACTTACCACATCACCCCCTGCTTCTAGATTTCACAATACAACCGAGAAGGGGGACAGAGCTCAAGTTTCACTGGCGGCGTAGACGCGTATAGCACATTAAATATTTATACTTAGCCTAGTTTTCATAACCCTTAAATACTACGAGGCTTTAATTCCCTCTAATTGTACGGCTAATAAACGATATAAAAGATGCAAGTAGGTACGAAGAATGTACCTAACTTTACAAGTCTTGTACTACGAGCTACGACGCTACGATAGACGTCGCTCTCATTTATTGAAGGATATTCACTAGAGCTCTAAGCTTAACAATAACAGACATTTAGAGACTGTTAAAATTATTTTCCCGTTAAGTACCTAATGCATATAAATACAAAGAGGGATACAACAAATACTAATGAACATATCGATTGGCCTTTGGATTAAAGTAATAGATACTACCTACCAGCAACTAAATGATAAATTGCTTGAGTAATTTTTAAAGTTCGCATTTAAAAGATCGATTTATTGCGTGATGCTATAGATAAACATGTCAGATTGGAATTTTGTCTTTTAATAAATATATCTCTCGCTTCTTATAAAGACTAATGGTCAATAGAGCGGACGGATTACTAAACTTAGTGGAATCCACACCACAGTGGCGTAGGATGCCCTTCGATGTACACACGACTTGAGTAATATCAATAATAGAGGTTGGATGAAAGCTGAGGTGAGGGATATCAGGCGTAAAACGGGGGAAATCATTTTCTAAAGAGGGATACCGCATCATAGTAAGTACTTTAGTGTAGGACCTCCATAGAGGACCTCCTAATCAGTCGGCCGAAACTTGTATCAAAACAATTACATGGTAAATGTAGTGTATAAAAGAAACACATATTTATTGTTTTATATTTTTACTTGCACATAATTAAAACCACAAAGAACACTTTCATATTGAAATAATACGCAAGTATTTTTATATTTGAGTTCATACACATCATTAAATGGCTTAGGTACTTCTATTTATATGAGAATCATACTGAATGCAGAAATGCGGATACCTAACTTTTAGATTTAGTTTTTTTTTTGGGATTTTAGGATAATTTATTTTTTTATAATTATTTAATATTTACCTATACCAACTGCGCGCTGCGTTTCAAAGCTTGAGCTATAGGTAGCATATGAAATCAAAATCATTAAGGCTTAATATTTCCGTCATATTCAGATACCTATATAATATGAAGTGGTCAGGATTTCAGGAAATATTTTTATAAATATGCATGTTGTCACAAATAAATTATTTAAAACAACTAACTACTTACCGCACATCCCACCTTATGAAAGTTCACTGTCACCTTATATATCCTTAATTATAACTTAAGGTATCTGAAAAGATCACGAAATGGAGATATAACCGCCAACATATTCAAATTCAAATTATTATGTAGTTTATTTCAAAATTAGTTCCATTTTACAATATATTCAATGACATTAAAATTAAATCAAACATTAAAAAAATATTTTTTATAAAACATTAAATTTTTAAGTTTTGATGTGAGACCTAGACTAAAAAATAGGAATTATCAGTGACTAGGGACCCGACCGGTGCGGTTCGCACTGATGCAATACTGATAATAGACATGCTCCCGCGCCTCGGCCGGCCGGTACCACCGCAAACCTCAAAAATAACAGTATTTAGTGGGTGCTTTTACAAATAAAACTTGCTCTTCAATCACTCTATCTTTTAAAAAACCGCATCAAAATCCGTTAACGTAGTTCAAAGAATAAAGCATACATAGGGATATAGGACAGAAAAAAAACTTGGTTTTATACTATGTAGTGATTTAGGTATATAAAAAGAAAGGTAGCTACCTACCTTTACTTAGCGGACGGAAGCAAAGGTAAGAAACTTTGCTAGTTCGGTCATAATAGAATTAACGAGGGCCCTGATATAAAACCTGGGGAAGCCGGGTAGTGAAAGATATGACGCATAGAAGAATTTCCGCGCTCTCCAAGACCAACTCAACCTAGTAGTTGGTATGAACTAGTGCAAATTATGATTACAACTTTTGAAAGTAAAATAATAGCGAGGATCGCCATTATTTACCCATTGAACGCCGGGAACTCAGATACAATAGGTTGATGTAGCGCCTTAAGGCGTCATTGGCGGTCAAAGGGTTAAATAATTTTTTTAATCTAAACAGATCTTTCAAAAAATTTTAATTTTTATAAATTAACAAAGTTCAAACACATCATTAAATGGTTTAGGTACTTCTATTTAAACTATATGCAAAAATATACAAACAAAACATAAATATTTACAATAAAATTATTATGCTAAGAAGCTCTTATACATTAAAATAAATATCTTACAAAAAATCAACAAAAATGACACACTTTAACTCGTATGTTTAAAGACTTCGAAGTTCAAAAATATAGGTGCACATACATTTTCCGAACTGGTAACACATTAAAATTTAATTAAAATGTTATTAAACAATTTATTCAACTGTAAAAATTTTACATACATGATTATTTGCTGTAGCGAGAGTTGCAAGTAATAAAAATAAAATTCCATTATTCCTCGTCATTTTTATCGCTTGTATAGGGTTTATTTATTTTATTCTATCTTTTACCTTATATACTTATTAATATGCATTATTGGAAATGCTATAAAAATGGCTCACACACTAGCAATTCATTGTACCAATAGTTTACTTTACAATCGTGTATTGTACGATTCACGAAAGAGACTATGCGCAGAAGTCATTTTTAGGACCTATTGGGGGTACGGCAGAGGGGCGGAGTAATACTGTGGGCAACGCCATTGGTCGGCGCGCGTCTGAGGACAAGGTTGCTCTATCGCTATTCGTCTATATTGAATTTGGCGCTCTGACAGAGTACTCTAGAATACAGTCGGAAGGAAAACTGTTTCGTTGCATTTTATTATTTATTGTTTTTTTTTTTTTGTTTGTTGAGCCATTCATTGAAATTCTCTAGTGTATGTTGCTTCGAAAAGCCAGGCGAGAAGAATGATATACGAGTTTAAATATATTTTGTAAGTAGATTGTTGACAAGGTTTCGCAAGTCTTGCAACTTTGTTGAAAAAATTAAATCAATATATCCACCTTTAATGAATCTATAACAGACATAATAAATAAAAAATATCGGATTAATTTGAATAGAAAAACAGAACCATGAGCTATATTTTGAAATACTTGTCGGTACTTTGCTGATTATACTATCCCATGATTATTTGTTATATTTCTAAATGATTGATTATTATTTTTATAAAGAAAAATATTGTTTCACTATCATAAAAATATTAATTTCCTTTTACGCTTAAAGAAATACTCTATAGATAAAATTTTGATAGAACATGGTCATAATATTCTCCGTCTCCCACCTTACCATCCGGATTTAAATCCTATAGAAATGGCTTGGGCCTCCGTAAAAAGTTATGTAAGTAGCAAAAACGTTAAGTGAGATATAAGCAGCGTAATTAATTTTATAAAAGAAAAAGTTAATCTAATGGTTCCACAAGAATGGAAAAAACTATGTGACAAAGTAAAATTTGAGCCTGAATTATGTTTAATTACATAGGTATCTTTTAATCCTGAACATTTATAATAGAATTTGATTATATGAGTTCATTAAAATAAAAATATTATTTTGATGTATTTTGTTCATTAGTGTACATGCGCAGACGGCCGCCATTTTTGGTCTTCTTTGGTGAATCGTACTATACTCAATATGGGCAGTCAAAGTTCTTGTAGGGATGGCAGTTAAGGTGTCTAGTAGTAAGTTTAGCAAGTCATACTTAATTTATGTACAGGTGCCTATGTATGTATGATTTATTGGTATTAAATAGCTGAGTGCTTTCGACTCTACCGATATACATACATAGAACATAAATAAAATTCCAAATAGTTTTCTTTTTTCCATTTGAAATAAATATCCACAGACATTCACACAGTGCCATCTAGCCCTAAGTTAAGCGTGAAGCCTGTATTATGGATACTAAACAACGGTTAAACATACTTATTTACATTTTTTGTAAGTACATATTATACATAGAAAACACCCAAACCATTACAGACATGTTCATGCACTCAAATGTTTGTATTGCCCGGAGATCGAACCTTGGTGTAGCAGCCAGGTTAAATTATTTTCCCCAATACAGAACAATGCTATAATTAACTGAAAACAGTTTACATATAATGTAACAATCCAAGAGTCTGATTAACTGAACGAATTACAATTCTGCATCATTAAATTAAATCACATATAAATTTTAAAAATGTTTACAAATAACCCTCTAGAGAAATTAGGTAAAGATACTAAATATACAAATGCTCTGTAAAAAGGAAAGAGCCAGGTAATAATGCTCTTTCGGCATTGATCAGAAGGTTCTACATGCGACTATTTAATAGAGGAGTCATTCAAATATATACCTACTTGCTTAAATCTTATTTTTATCTTTGGTATCACCATGCAATCCATGGCGGTTGGTTCATTTTGTTAAATAGAACATGTGTCATGTTTATTGGAAGATTGACAACGGCGTAGTTTCTGCGCATGCGACTTAATGTGCGCAAAATGGTGGCGCCACTGCGCCCAAGAAGGAAAGCTGCCGGAATGTTGATATCCAAGTCCATTCTGGAATAATATTTAAAAATGTTTAATTTACTTACATACAATTTAGATAATGTACTAAGACTATATACCACTACGCTATTCTAGTCTAAAAAGGATGTTTCATAAACAGGTTTCAGACTTTTCTGTGACTGTGGGAACCTGTTTCTTAATAAGTACTCCTAGATATTAATTTAACTGGTTGAATGTGTGCATAATTTAAATTCAAATTAATAAACTGTCGCCTCAACCGGAAATATATCAGGGACATAAAGTTTATGTTATTAATACAACAATTATGGAATTTTTGGAATTTGAATTATACCATATTGGTTATGGTACAAAATATGTTTCCAATAATGTCGCAGAGCCCATAACTCCTTTAAGGTTGGATTGTCTGCTATTGTTACACTATATGTTTGTGCAGTGCGGCTCGGGCATTTTTTGATTGATGTTTCTTCGTGATTGTGCATCTTGTTAGTTTATCTAACGAACATGTGAGCTTACCGGAGGCCTACCTATCACATTCCCTATATTTCAGTTATTACAGAACTTGCTATAAATGTATGTGTTGTCCTTAAGTAAATATGTTTTCAATTAATGTAACTCTTTAAAACTGGTTTTACTACCCAACTTTGAAGTATCGCTTTATTAATAAAACTTAGTATTTCATGGAATCAAGAAGCTGAACTTATACATATACACGCAACTAGCATATCCAAGTGAGGCTCAACTGTCTCAGACAGTATGAGGACTTGGTTATCTAGTATAAGGTTGAGAAAGAGCATTTCAATTACATTATCTTAGGATAATAATATAATTTACGAGGTGGTAGACTGGGTACTGAGTCGTCTAGGTAGGTACCATCGCAATGCCAGGAATCTACTCGTGAAATAGAAGTGTTTTGCACTTCTGCATTTCGGATTGAGGGCACTGTAGCTAGTAAAATCACCAGCTACAAGTAACCTAACATTTGTTGTCTCGAGAGACGGGCGTAGTGAAAGAAAGAATAAGAAATAAGGCAGTTGCAGAATGGAGAATAATACTCCACTCTTTCATGGTCAGCCATATCTCTTACCATCAGATGAGTATCCTAACTGGCCTGTACACATTGTAACATAAAAAAATATAAGATAAAAGGGTGACTGCACTGCACTGGAGGTGATTCCTATCAGGAATGAATTATTAAGCTTAGTTACATTGTAAGTCCTTAATGGATTTGTAAATTAAAATAGTAAGTTTTAAAAATTGCGGGATTCATTTTAGTACAGCTTAATTGAATAATTTGATTTAATTATAAACATTACACTGGTTCTCACTCAGGTATGCAATTTATCATATCACTGTCACAAGGTTTTCTTTATAAATATTTGATTGAAAAATTATGATTGTACTTACTTATCATCTACCATCTCTATTAGATGATCAAATGAGTCATCTCCTTTATCTATGAACTCTGTAATGATTATTGCCCTCGCACCAGCTCGCTGTGCCATGGCTGCCTTAAACACAAATGAACACTCGCTGAAAAACAGATTGATATGGTTAATATCATGCATTGAATGTTAGGTTTTTTAATATAATAATATATATATTGAAAAACCTAACATTCAAATTCAATTCTCTAATAATTTCAAATCAAATTATATATAAATATATAAATTGTGTTGATACATTATGTCAAGATACTAAAATAATGGTCAGTAACACTTGACAATGCATATCATTATCATCATCAGCTCATTGAAAGTCCCCACCGAGGGGCACAAGCCTAACCGTAAGGTGTTTTTTCAGTGACTAGGATGTGTCGTTTGTACGATGATCTGGCATCTAAGAATGATATCGATATTTCGGATCAAATTTGGTGGCATTTAGGAACACAATCAGGCAACCTGTGCAATGAGTACTACTTTCTTACTACAGTCTTTTTTTGTTGATCTGATACCTAAAGGGAGTAATGTTATTAAGCAAGCATAATATATTCTGTAAACCATGTTGTGTACACATGTCATGGGATTGATTTGTTTGTGTACCAAATAATAAATCAACTCATTTTGTTTGACAACTACTGACTACATAAAACAGTTTTCGTTTCATAACTCTCAAGACAAACATAATTAATAATAAAAAACTTACCCTCTTTCTGCTAATGCAATGTGTCCCACAACATCTTCTATATTTAAAATATCTGAGCAGCTATTTAAAGGCACTATTGGGACTAATCTTGCTTTGTGAAATTGTGTGCTTTCATTCTGAAATTATTACGATTAGAAAAGCTTAGTGACAATGTACTAAAAAACAATAACAAAACTAACATAAGTTTTAAACCACAGTGTTGGATTTTAACTCAGACTCATGAAAGTCACATTTCTGCTATTTTTAACAGTTTGGTTGTAATATTGCAGGCCAAATCTCCTGAGTGATATATGCTGATGATAATGAAAGCCACAGTACATGAAAAAATATAAAATGATGTCTATATTTCATTTATCCATTGAGGGTAAAAAAATATAATAAATAAAATATTATTTATTCAATCAATTCAGTGTTACAATCATAACATAACCAATACTTATGTTTTAACAATGGAACATTTATATGAAAGGTTGATGTCAGCAGCTGTTTTAGTATTAAACTATGGCACAGCTGCCTGCATCTTCCACCATCTTCAAACCCAAAACATATCTTGGAGTGTTCATTTACACATACATAAGAATAGTAATTGAGCTGAAATTATAATACACAAATAAAAATATATTACAAAGATTTAATGAAGCTGAAACTGGCAGAAATATATCTAGCAGAATAAACATGAAGACCAGTGATGAAAAAAGGTTGGTCCCAAAAAAAAGGATGTTTTAGTTTATAGCTTTTGACATAATATGTGAATTGTAAAGATTTTAGAAACATATTCTTTAGTAAAAAATCTTCAAGTCTCCTTTCTGTCTATGCTCACTGAAATTTTTCTGCTAGAATTTTTCGGCCAGATTAAGCCTCATAAAATTTATATTATACATATTTATGTGACTTTGGTAAAGTTACTCACAAATATTGCTCCAAAATCTTTTGCAGGCCTTATTCTATATGTATAACCTAATTCTGGAGGATCAAGAATTTCAAAAAAGACATCACCAGCTATTATGTCTGCTGATGAGGACCCATCATAAAAGTGTAAATCGTTGGCTGAAAAATTAAATTGAAATTATGTATTTTTTCTAATTATTCCATAAAGATTATTTTGTAACACAAAAAAGTCATGACACAAATATCTTCCTGAATTTAAATTTAAAAATATAAATAAATAAACATAATATATCCATTCACAATCAAACATAATCCAATTTAAGTGAGGAGCTTGTACTATGGGCAATAAACAAATGGATAAACATACGGTTTGTATACTCTGGGGATTAAACCCAAACCCCGTGATCAAGCTATCCCTGACTTATCTACTTTTACACACGTCATAGTGATGTTAATGATGTTTTCCTAGTTAAAATATGTTGATGTTTTACATGTTCTCTTAATTTTAAGAAAAAAACAAGTTATTTAATCTTTTACATTATAAGCCAATTGTGTTTTCGTAATGTGAATATAGGATTAGATAAAATGAATGACCAATTAAGTTAATACTTAATTAAATGCAATACAACACTTTATAACCTAAAATTTTAACTATATTTTGCTTACCGCCGGGCAAAACGGAGGGAATAATGAATATCAATAATAAGCACCAATAGCAAGGTAAAAAGGATTTGGGTATTATCATGATCTATTTTGTATTAAAAATCAAAAATTACTTTAAAACAAAATCGATGGAGAGTCATATTTACTTTTTACGTAAAATTGTTGATAGTTGTCAAAATGACATTTGTTTTTTTTTCTATTCGTTATTTTTTTTACTCGTTCCATTTGGAGGTTCTTACAAACCTTACCCTGTTCCAAATTATTATTACTTCTCACAAACTAGTGCTCATTTTCATAGATCTTCTTGGAATGTGTCATCTACCAGTGCAGACAGAACTTAACTCCCTTACAACACGCCTACCACCGGGCTTGATTCTGATTGGCTGTCAAACAGCCAATCGGAAACAAGACGGTACTAAAGAGTCAATGAATATTTATTATAACAATTTTGTTTAGAACATAATAGATCTTATAAAATTAAACTTATAGCTTTTTAGATATATAAACAGGATTCGTGTCTAATAATGACATTGATTGCCAATTCTTAAAGAAAAGAAACAAAACACTTCAACTGATATATCGTAACAATATTTATTTCCACTATTCGAAATCACAACAATTGAGCAGTAAAAAGGTGATGAAAAATGATAATAAATATATACTTTTCATAACATTGTTGACCATCAGAAATATCAAAAATCTAAGGCAATATAAAACATCCTTGCAAATCCTGTAAAACAAAATTGTCTCTTATCCTATATTATGGTGACGAAGTTTGTTTTCGCCAATAATCCAGTATAATTTAATTTATTTCACAATCACGTTCATTATGCATCAAACTTACCGCCGCGCTTTTGTCAATGGTCTATGATCGGGGTTTTCCCAAGACATTTGCCGGGTGAAGCCTCAAAGCCGTAATATGCGATTAACAGCAGAAGTCACATCTTTTTAATATAGAACATCATTGAGTAGTCAGTAATAAAACGATAAAAAATCTTCCAGCCAAATATTTAAACACTGACATTCCCGTGTTCCTGTGCGCAGAAGCAATTTTTCCACTGAGAGACGTTCGTATAATAGACGCTTTTCATAGAATAGTTTACCTTCTTTTTGAAAGTTGCTAGACAGTCGTTTTATTATAAGTTAAGTTTTTTTAAGGAAATGTTTAGTCCCTAATGAAGCGATTTTGGCTGTTTTGTTTTATTCCAGTACGGTGCAATACCGGAGATTTCAATTTCTGAGTAATAAGTAGGTACCGAATAACATTTTGAATACATTGTTATGACTTTGTTTGGGATTCCAAACTCTCAACATTGTATCTAAAGAGTACCTATTGCTTAGGATTGCATCATGCACATGACTTATACATGACAGACGTACATACGTGGCTTTTTGTCTTTGGATGTGAAATCCCAGAATTCAAATTGTTACTCTTACGTACCGTTTCAAGGATGAGGAGAAATATATTATTTTCTATAGAATTAAAATGATTCCTTCTATATTCGAAACAAAGAGAAAGCAAAAGCAGGATATGGATATTTAGTTCATCATGAAGTCAATATGATTTTGTACTAGTAAAAGTATTTTTAGTCTTGTTTTACTTATTGACTTACTTAATACTAAAATTCATTCCGTAAAATGGAAAAAGTCCGTTCTTTTCATTATTAATACAATGTTGCCATTATTGTTCAATTTACCAATATTGTGCAGTAAAACATTACTTCCGAGGCCTAAGTTTTATTTATCTGTACTCGAAAGTTTTTTTTTCATTTACTCTACCATACAAACTCCACTTGAGGTGAAATGCCCGCAAAAAATGTAAACCTTTGAATGGCAAATGTCATGTCATACATTTGAAACCGATATAGGGTAAATCTGATTGTAGGAGTGTATCCCTTAATAGAAACTTCAAAGTACTTAAATAGAAGAAAAAGCAATATTTATTTGTTCAGTCGAATTTCCGATTTCAAATTCCTCTCGACTTACGTCTCATACTTATATTGTTTGATGGCATTGTAAGATTATTAGAATATATTTATTTACTTTTATACTCAAAGCAAAATTTTACGTTAAAATATCTTCTTAAATTGTGTGTTATTCTTGGTATTAACAATTTCTTAAGTTTCATTTGGAAACTTAGTAATGCAGTTAAATTCAGATCAGAACCCAGACGTTAATAATCCATTTTAAGTGTTTACAGATTTCAATATGATGAGATATTACTTAATTTATAAAAATAAAGTTGCGGAAATAAAATGGTTATGAACTTATGATATATATTTTGTTTTATAA
>PQWD01004570.1:0-24037 GCA_019425675.1 Leucinodes orbonalis
ATTTAAATAATATCCTTTAATTGTCTCGTATAGCGGTGAGAGAGTAATTTCATATATCAAACACTTGCTATTCGTTGCTGTCTTTTTATTCTTATTCTGGCATTTATTTGAAACGAGAAATACATTCTCAAAGTTCATAAAGTATTAACATTGAAGAGTTTCGTCAAGTTCAACTTCGAAATATAATGTTAATCCCTGGTATCTAAATGTGAATAAAAACTTTAAAAGCCTTCTGCTGCGGTCATTTAAAGGGTTTATTCACAATAAGCTACCAAGTTTCAATAATGAATTAATACGTATTCATTTTTCACGTTCCTTGTTTGTTTAATTGATAAATTTTACGTTGCAGTCATGAATACTTTACGCAAAAACCTTATAATTGACACATACGTTTTATTATCAGAGTGAACTTTGAAATAATTAATAAGCCATCTCCCGACTATATTACAGTCCCGATCTGGCACGGCGAGTCGCTAATCCGACCCTAATTAGTGGCTAGAAGACTATTGGACTCGAAACGGCGAGCCAATGCAATTACCGCGACAAAGGATTTATTCCGCAAATGTGTTTGTTAGAACTAAATTGACAATGTACTTTTGGAATACACATTTAGGATTGGTTTATCCGATTAAGTTTTATTATTTTAAAAAATACTACTACTGCCGACTAAGGGATCTTATACCGGATGGTGGGCAGCAGCGCCATCCTGCGTACTGGTTCACACTGCGGTCACCAACCCGATTGCCCAGCGTGGTGACTACGGGCATTTACCCCTCAATGAGAAGCGCCACAAAGAATCGGCCCCCAGTTCCCGGCAGCCCCACTATTCCCGACCACGGCAGCGGTCGCGGTCACGGTGGGGCGGGGGGTGCGAAGAATCCCCGGGTTACGGTAGGCTGCTACAAACAACTATCACTGGCTACGTACAATGGGCGTACGATGCGGCTGGACCATCACCTCTCCGAATTAGAAGAAGAGCTAAGTCGTATTAACTGGAGCATACTGGGGTTATCTGAAGTCCGAAGAGAGGGGGAGGACACGATGACCCTGGACTCTGGAAGGTGATAGGGTTTCCCAAGGTGGTGTTGGTTTTCTCGTTCACAAGTCCCTTGTCAGCAACGTTGTGGAAATCAGTAGTGTGTCGAACCGGGTAGCATACCTTGTACTTAAACTCACCGACAGGTACTCCCTGAAGGTGGTACAGGTATATGCGCCGACCTCGTCACACTCTGACGAAGAGGTTGAAGCCATGTATGAGGATATCTCCAGAGCCATACATGGCACAACTTCGACCTTCTAATGTTGTTATGGGGGACTTCAACGCTAAAGTGGGAGTACAAGAACGCGGCGAATCGAAAATCGGACTTCATGGATTGGGGCGCAGGAATCACAGGGGGCAGATGCTGGTCAATGGATTGATGAATTCTTTCTTTAAGAAGAAGCCTCAGAGAAGATGGACCTGGCAGAGCCCGAACACTGTGAGGAACGAGATAGATTTTATTATGGCGGATAAGCGACATATATTTAAAGATGTCTCAGTGGTCAACAGGTTTAAAACCGGCAGTGATCACCGACTTGTCCGAGGCACTTTAATATATGTTTTCAGACCGAAGGTCTCGCTTAATAAAATCTACTCTCAGACCTACGCCGCTCCAAATACACTATGGGTCCGAACAGTTCCAATTGGAACTTCAAAATCGATTCGACTTGCTGGAAACCACTGGCGACGTGGATGAGATAACCGACAACGTGGTGAAGCGGTGTGTAACTGGGTCGCAGGCATTTCCCGCCGATGAAACGAGCTAAGTCGTCCAAACTTTCTCCCGAAACCCTGGATTTGATGAGGCTGAGACGCGAGATGCCATGCTGCTGCTGCTGTTGCTTCGCCGAATATCAGGCTCTCTCCAAGCGGATACGAAAACTCGTTCGCAGGGACCTCCGCTGTTTCAATACAAGGTTCATAAGGACCTTATTGACGCAGCAGGGGTCCCAAAGTTTTCCAAAAACCACTTGGGAGGAGCCATCTGGTAAGCTTAAGACAGCAGATGGGCAATTACTCGCGACTCGCCCACAGATCCTGGAAGAGGTTGAGAAATTCTATGGACGACTGTATTCATCGAGCGCTCATCAGCCACAGACCGAGGACACCGAAGATCCACGTGCCCCACTAAGGCGCCATTGTACGCAGATATCCCGGATTGACGTTAGCGAGATTAGTGCAGCACTGGAGCAACTTAGAATGGGAAGGCCCCGGGGATGACGGTATTACGACAGAGCTCCTAAAAGCCGGTGGACAACCCGTCCTTAGGGCATTAGTTGAGCTCTTTAATGCCGTATCCACCAGGAACTACACCGGAGGCGTGGTCCAGAAGCGTGTCGTCTTATTCTTCAAGAAGGGTGAAAACTCTCTTGAAGAATTATAGACCGATAGCGCTTCTGAGCCACGTCTATAAGTTGTTTTCCAGAGTTGTAGCGAACCGTCTCGCCATAAGACTCGACGAATTCCAACCACCGGAGCAGGCTGGGTTTCGAAAAGGCTACAGCACCGTGGACCACATCCATACTGTTCGGCAGCTTATACAGAAGACCGAAGAGTATAACCAGCCGCTGTGTATGGCATTTGTGGACTACGAGAAAGCCTTCGACTCCATTAAAACCTGGGCTGTTCTGGAGGCTCTGCAGCGATGCGGTATCGACTGGCGATATATCGAGGTGATGAAGTGTCTCTCCAACGCAGCGACGATGACCGTTCAGATCCAAGACCAGCGGACAAGACCCATCCAATTGCGTCGTGGTGTGAGACAGGGGGATGTTATATCCCCGAAACTGTTCACAAACGCATTGGAGGATGTCTTCAAGACCCTGGACTGGTCTGAACGAGGCATCAACGTCAATGGAGAGTATATTTCTCATCTGCGCTTTGCTGACGATATCGTAATCGTTGCAAATCGGACGCCCTCCGGCCCGATGGACCGACGACTTGCGAAAGGTCGCTGGTGGAGGCTGGATGAGGAAAGCGGAGGACCGGGATATCTGGCGCAAAATGGGGGAGACTCATGTCCAGCAGTGGACTGCGATAGGTTGAATAGGAATAGGATTTTAAAAAATCGTAATTGACAGATTACATGAAAGAACCAAGGTAGTTTAACGGAAACGTCTGCTGTAGTCCACTTTGATATTGAATGTAATACAAACGTTTACTTGTGAAATATTTGTGTTCATAAATATCTTGCTATATAAAATTACTTCTGCTGTTTTTTATGAAACGTCTCTTTTCTAGAGAGTGAATATAATTGTAAATCTATACTAATATTATAAAGCTGAAGAGTTTGTTTGTTTGTTTATTTGAATGCGCTAATCTCAGGAACTACTGGTCCGATTTGAAAAATTCTTTCAATGTTAGATAGCTCATTTATCGAATAAGGCTATAGGCTATATATAATCACGCTACAAGCAATAGAAGCTGAGCAGCAATGAAGAATGTTTCAAAATCCGGGGGGATTTTTTCATACCCAAGTAAGTTTCAAAGCTTCCGCTGCGTACGCTGCGTAAACGGTTAAAGTTTGCAAAAGTCATGTATGAGAGTATTGTACCCTTTTAAAGGTCTATAAAAAGTCCGCGACAGCATATGTCTATCTTTAAAGATTAGTTCCCTATAACATATTTTACGCTGAAAATTTTTTTTTAATAATTCTTCATTTGCGAAGGTATTTTCATAAATATGATATCAATCCTTATCCAAATAAATACTTTACTTATCACAAGTAATTCATTTTAAACAAAATTTCCTTTTACATCATTCAACTTAAATGAATATCTTACGAGATATCGCAGTTTTAACTCACCTATATAAACGAAGCAGCGCATTAAAGAGAGCGTTAGGCCAAAGTAACTATTTCACGCGGACGAAGTCGCACGCAAAAGCTAGTAAAAAGAGATCATCATCAGACACTAAACAAAGAAAGAAATCGAACATAATCCATCAAAGCTATCAATATAAAAAGCAGAGTAAAGCTAACATTTCGCGACACAATATAATCCAAAGTAAAGTCATCTTCGAGATGAAAGAAACACATCGAAATTCTTAAGGGGAAATATTACTTTGCAATCGCGAAATTCTTCGCAGAAACAACTCGCGGGGAGGTAACGTTCATTTCGACAAAAGACGAGCAATATTCCGTGCACAAAGGAAAGCACCCGATATATTCAATGCAGTGACACAAGAAATGCCGGCACAAAGCGGTAACAAAGCTCATATTGAGAGTTACGGCGCGGTATCACCGATCCCACTGCGCACACGCCGTTCCACTATGGCTCATTTTAATTAACTCTAAATGCCCAATTAATATTATTACAATATTCCATATTAAAGCATTAAGAACTGACATTGGACAGCTAACCCATTTGTAATTTATTATTCTTTTAAATATATTTAGTACGGTCAATTTACATTCAACGCTACCTTAATTTATAATAAGCTGCAAATAGGTGACATCGTTCAAAATATAATTATAGTTTAAATAAAAAAGTTATCCCTCCCATGTCATCAAATAAAAGGTTATAAAAATAAGTTTTTTTGTGCTTTCAACAAAACGGTAAATTTAATCATAAAGCTCAGACAAAAGTTGTAGATAATAAAATTACGTATTAACGTTAAAAAATATTTTCCTACAAGCTACCCTTTCTGAGATATATACATTCCAAAATTGTTGTATTGGAGCTGAACTTCTGACTAAAGTGAAGTTGTTACTGATGAATGTGGTATAAAGACATTAATTAATACAACCCGACTCGATGCTAAGTGATTTAGGCTAAGGGTCTCCTGCGTTTAAACTCATCCTAAGGCTAAGCTGCGAAAGCTATCAGCCTGCGTCATTGAAAAGATCTACAGTGAAACCAGTACTTTTAATATTTATATATGTAACTTTGTACAACTTTTGACAGGTGCTATCTTTTGATAATGATGTACTAGGAAAAAAGTTATAAATTTACATTTATTTGAACTTAATAACGCGTTAATTAGTACATAAGCTTTTTATGATTTATCAATTTTTTCATAATATAAAATCAGCTATTTTAATCCCGAAATTGTCAAATATATTGAAATCGTGATAGCGCATTATAACAGCATTGTTATGTTGGCAAACGTGTAAGCTTACCCAAATTCTATGCATCCTCGGCCCGTGATTTGCATGTTGATAAAACGTAATTATCGACGACTGCCTATAATGACAACAAATTGTTTGGTATACTAAGTATATTTATTTGTTAGTTGATCAAATAAAAATAGCAGCAACCATTTAACCATCTAAAGAACTTTCTATAGTTAAGAGCCCAAGATTATATAACCAATCGTATTGACTAATGTCCATGGTGGGTTTTATGAAATTAGTTAGAAATTAAGCAGACATTGTATACATTATGGCCAAAGTGTAAGTAGCTGTTTTGTTGGCACGAAAAATAATTTCGAGTATCCATTGCATTTTGCGGCCTGGCTGACACTACTTTCATATTAATAGATCCAATACAAGTACTAATGGTTTTGTTCTCATTTTGTAAAATTCAATTATTGCTATATAAGTCAATCATAATTTTAGTTAAGGTAGGTCTAATCCTCGTTAAGGACATATACGCTATTAAATATGTAGATAAGAGCCACTTCAAATTATGTTGAAAGTGATTTCAAGTCTAACAAAAATATGTTCTGATAAATCTCGGTCGCTAATCAGTTCAACATCAGAGTAGTTCAGGAGTTTGTGAAATTATTCAGGAGATGTACGCATGCGTCTGTCGTACGCGCCACCCCTAAACCTTACGACCCGCCTCCCTCGGGGAAACTTTACCTGAAAATTGAACTCTCAGATCCTAAGCATAAAGGTCTTCAAATTAGACATCCGTCATTCCGAGAAAATTTCGAAGTCCTCGTCATTCTCTGTTGTAAAGCCGTCATTATGTTAGCGGAGGAAGAATTATATTTTCGTAACGTATTCTCGGCATTCTCACTCCATCGTTATGCTATCTTAAACGACGGATTGTAAACTGTAACGGACCTAATTATGTATGGCATAAGGTGTATTTTCGAAATGGCATCGTTCCTTGCACAGGATAATAATTGAGGAGCAAAGAGTAAAGTTCTCAGTCGGCTACGAGCCCTGTCGGTGAGCGATCGTGCTACGCGGCTAGCTACGCGGGCGCGTTTTAACTTATTTCGTAGCAAGTTCGTAGCGCTCTACGACTCTTTCACAGTTTCTTTGTAGTGATAGTTGATTTGATTAAAATTTGAATATTGCTGTTCATAGTGCTTATTAGGCCAAGTAGCTTCAGTTGTAAACTGTTTCTAAAAATAGCAAGATCAATTATCATGTATTAGGTATGTAACTACGAAAAACATTTCAAAATATATGTTAAGCATTTCTATTAATCGGTATTAATTTAAGAACGATTCGAATTTATAAATATTCCATTAATTACGAATTCTCGAACATGAAAATTTTATAGGCATATATAAATTAAGCTGGTTAATAATTTAACGTGAGCCGCTTAAGTGATATAAATTTACGTCTGTTGGCAAATGAAATTAAATTGTGTTGCTCAATCTTGTAAATAAATAAGAGCGAATGTAAATCGTAGTTAGTGCGGGAGGTGAAGGCGGGGACGGCGATCCTGGCATATTTGCCGTTTCGCCGGCATTCCCCAGTTAATTAAAGCCCATTTGTACACTGTCTAGCAAAATATAATTTATGAAATGAGAAAACATTCTCAAGATATTTTACTGAAATAATTCAGGTTACGCTGTGATTTATTTATTCCTTATTCGTGATTCATTTTGTGGATAAAGTAGATTTGTCGCAACATTATTACATTTATGAAAATGCTGAATTAAAATTTGATTTGTAATAAACTTATGGGAAGTAGCATTTGACGGCGATGTGTTTAATAAAGCCTGCGTATTGATAAACAAGTGCCACCTCTCCACCTCCTTGTCGATTCCAAATAAGCCCGCCTCGATCCAAGCTCCGCCTACCGAAGGTAAATATGTTCTTATGTAAACACTCTTATGTACTTCAACGGTACATAGACCTTTTTCCCGTAGCCGGCTCGCCAGATATATGAGCAACATCATTCATATTACAAATATATAGGCGTAGGTCAATTGTCAACTTGAGTGGATACCTTTCATTTCATATAGCTACATATTCTGTTCATAACGTAAACTCGTAATGTTCATAAGTTAGGAATAAATATTTTATTTATTTCTAAATGGGGCCTACATGTTGCTTGTTATATAGGAAAAAATGTCTTAGTATAAACCTTAAAAACTGATTTCATTTTATAGCGAGAAACTTTAAGTTCACAAGTTCAAAAACCACAACTCAACCCAAACCCAGAAAGGTGCAAAATTACGCCAAACTAAAGTCAAGCGTCTAACACAAAAGGGTTTTCCTGGCACAGTCTAACAGGACAATGTTAACAAACCAAATCAACGGAGCGGCCAAAACTTTTGCGTTGCTAAGAAGTTGAAACTGTGTATAATGTTGGCGAGAGCTGTGAGCACTAACAAGCCAGCTATCCAAAGTAGTTGAGCGTGGCCGACGGTGCCGAATAATTCTGGTGGCTGGTGGGTTCAGACAACTTGACACGACTGGCGTACATGGGCAGTAAGGTCGCAATCTATGATGGAGGCGCATTCACTGGGTAGAAACCGGCAGGCACCCGCGGCGAGAAACCACATCGTCTATACCGATCATAAAGGGAGAAAGTGAGTAAACCATTTTATTATTCAAACGTTATTCAATATTACCCCAAAAAATATTTATTATATTTTATTAAGGAGTAAATAAGCCGGTGAGAAGCTTTTAATTATTTAGCCAGACAAACACTTCTTACTGGTATTGTTAATAAAGTTCTTTACGTAACTGCGTTGTTAACAAATAATGAAGATTACCCTTTCACCATCAGCTTCGCCTGAAAGTTTGACTAATGTTGTTAATGTTATGAAAAATACCACACATGCCTTAAATAAAAATTACTAAAGTTTTTTTTTTCGTGAAGTAGTACGCTAATTTTAAGGCAAAAAATAGCCTAGTAACTACCTCAGTGGACGAGTGGGCACATCGTTCGTCTGCGTGACTGGAGGTCGTGGGTGGAAATTCCGCGGGTAAATGTGCGGTTTTTCTTAGTGTCGTTATGACATTGCAGGCTAAACAATATATTTGTACGACAAGAAAGACGATTCCGTACTTCGAAAGGCACGTTAAGGAGGCTACAATCTTAGAATAGTCTAATCCGCATTGGGCCCGCATGGTGGGTTACGGCCCAATCTACCAATAGCTATGCTGTGCGAGAAGGCCTGTGCCTTGCAGTGTGGCCGTTATATGTTGATGATAATAAAATAAAACTTTGACTACTTGTTTTAACTATATAACAGCTGTCAAGTAAAATTAAAACTTTGTGCCTTATATAGAAATATATTGACTTTGAAATGCATAACGAAACTAAAAAATACAAAAAGCTCATGACACATAACATGCTGGTCATTGTGAGAATTGTACCAAGTTTTACCTGAATTAGGACCTAACCAGGATTTCAGGTCTTTTTTTTAATCTTTTCATGTACAAATCGATTGTAAGGCGTATGCAAGTTTTGTGTTACTACTGAAAGTTATTCTCTCTCTTGAAACTTTATCATAATTTTCAATACAAATGTTATTTACTCATATATTAATTGGATTATTGTTTCCATATTTTTTTAAAACTATTGAAACATTTAAGCGGCTCATTTAATGAAAGTTGCAACCACTCAAAAATATAGCATAAACACTTATGTTTTGAATGCACCTTAATTAAAACCTGCATTGCATACATTTAAAATTTTACAATCCTTTCTAACAAGTTTTCAAGTTACTTCAAATTATACGTAATGATCGTCATAGCTTTATACGCATTATAAATTACAATAATAAATCGTTGTTACGAGTGTACCTTAAATGCAATTGTTCCGAAAATATTTCGATTGCGTAGAATTATATCCATCGAGCAATTCGAACCTTTAACCCAAACAAATGAGTCCTATTATTACTCTCAATTTAGTCTAACAAGCAACTTAGAGTCAAAGGTTTGTCGAAGCGGAGAGCTCAATGGCCGTGAATTTTGTAATCTTCATTAATTTTCAACTGTGAGTTCACTTAGGCTCTTCCCGCCTTCGGTTTATTAATTACGAGCGTTTGCACAGTCTCTACTGCAATACGAATTGGTATTTCATAATGATAGTTTTCTATTAAAAAACCAAGTTGCACTTACATTTTCAAATAAAGATTTTTCTGAAAAAGAAGTTAGGCGGTCGAGTCACAGCCAAAGAAATGTTCATATAAATTAAGTGAGCAAAGTTTGTTACAACTGACAGAATGATGAAACTTTTCAGAAACATTTGAATTTTGTTCTAGAGAAATTTCCTATATTACATTAGGTTATTTAAATAAGGAATGCTTTATAAATTACACTATGGTATACGTGCAATCATACTTTTGATTTAGTTACAGTTTATAAATAAGAATAATATTTATTAGTTTGAAGTTAACCTTAATTATTTTAGAGTTTATATAATGGATGCGGTACTTGTTATATACAGGCTTTTCATTGTTTGTTTTCTATTTTAGACGGTCATTTATTTCTTAATAAATAAATCAGCCTGGTGAACCCACCCATATGTTTATTACCTAAGAAAATCAAACGCCTTTATTTTTTGCTACTTTTTTATAGATAACAAAAAAGAGGAACCGCATGTAGACGTTATTACTATAAGAATAACATAACTTATTGTGTAGCGCTATCTTGAGTAACAAAAATTATTTATTTATTTATTTATTATTTATGCACACATAAACATAGAAAATGAACAAATGAGATTGAAATATAAGTACAAAGGTACTACTTATTCCATATGGAATCTCTTCCAGCAGTCCTAAGAAAGGAAAATAAATAATTGAAACAGGCAGATTAAGTGCACATCCATGTATAAGGTTAGTATGTTACGAAATTAGAGATTATTGTATGTTGGTATAGCAATGATATCATAATCTGATCTTAAATTTATTCAATGCTAAAGTATTTCATTTGTTTGAATTTAGTTATATTGGAATGTATTTAATCTATTAATGTTCGGTTTATTGCCAATTAGTTACGGAATCCTGAAAATAAAGTTAGCTATAGTAAGGTACTTACTTGTCAGTTGCATTGGTAATACAGAGTGTAAAAAGAACAGTTGTTTGTTTGAGAAAATAACTTAGTGTACTTTTTTATGTGATAGCGGGCTAATAAGCACACGGCTCATCTGATGGTAAATGACACCGTCACCCATCAACACTTGCAATACTAGAGGGCAAAAAAACATTAAGGATAATTTAATTATTTGTTCCTTAATGTTTTGTTCATAAGCCGTCTCTTCTGGCACTTGCGGTAAGAATAGAGGTGGTGACGGTTTTATTTGAACCTGCCGGCATTATCAGCACCATTCGGCATATTTATCCTATTTCAGTCTGTTGCGGTAAATTTATTTTTTCAACTAAAAAACGCATAATGAATACCATTACGATCGTTATCAAAACAAAGACTTCTATATACAGAGTTTTGAATCAAAAGCGGTAACTTAGCATGTAACGTTCAGCTCAAATGTAAAATATACCTAAACAGCATTTCCATTTGCAAAACACTTTTTAGGCAGCGGACACTCAATCCACCTTTTGGAAACTATGTGACAAAAATATAACAGTAACGACAAAACTTATAAATTAATTCCACGTGCATTGTAAAAGAAAAGTGTGCGAGTTATAATAAAGAAATTTGAATAGAAATGGTCCGGCGGCCCAAGCGGCGTGCGGGAGTGCGAGAGCGAGTGCTCGCGGAAGGACAGTCAAGTTACTTGTACAGTTTCCGTTAGTCACATTTTCGCAACAAGGTATTCACATTTCGAGGCCTGGAAAGTTGGCGTTATCGCGTTTAAAATAGAACGACAAACACATCTAGCTTTGTGATGCAAAATGGACACGTAGAGCCTGACAAACTGTTCGGTCTCCTCATTTTATTTCGGTTGCGGCCGAAAACGGCTAACTCGTTTAAGTGTTTCCAAAAAGATGACACTGATACCTATAATTGTTTAAATCTTGCAAAGAGCGAAATAGTATTTTCCGTGCAATGATAATTGCATGATTGGTGTTGTGGTTACATTGTTATTAGACATTCGGCACAATAAATTTGAATTATTCCCGTTGTAAATTATTGGCAGTAAAATTTACAATTGTATGCGTGTTACATTCGAAGGTTTGGTTACTAACAAAAATGTTTTGTTACTATAAATATTAATCGTATATTATACGTTTATTTATCCTTAGTAAGTAGTTGTATAAAAAAGAACGACTAGGCAATATATCGACGTAAATGGAATTATGAATCGTGTAGTGACTCAGGAGTTTGTTCATAACGAAGTAGGTGTTTGAACATATTTCTTATACGAGTCGGTCTGACACGTTCCAACTGCTCTCCGTAAGAACATTATAAGTACGGGTAAATGTACAAATTGATTTATTGAAGTTGAGCGGGCTCCAGAGTTGCGTCTGAGTATTTTGCAGTCCTTTGCGTTACACAGATAAAGTAGAAATAAAAAAGAAACTTCACAAACAGAAATCCCCTTGTCGCGAGATTTACGAGCCGACGCACCTCCGGCGCAAATAAGTTATATGTAAATTTTATGTTCAGTCGAAATACACGCTCTTAATGCAAGTATAAACTTGTACAACTCAAATGATTAACTGAAGAACCTGTAAACACATTACGGAATTGAGTAGCAACGAAATAGGTTAATGATGAATAAGTTCGAACTACATTAGCGATCAATTTTGAACTAATACAGTAAATTGAATGAAAGTTTTACTTTAACTAACAATTTGCTTTATGAAATCTGAATGAATAAAATCCAAGTGAAGGTGAGCTTTCCTTTGATAATTATGATGAGTCACGCGAACAGTGTTTTAGGCATTGTAAATCGGAGTCACGATTAACTTTTTGTGAGAATTAAAGATACGTTTTAAACGAAAGTTAGTAATTGTGACATAAAAGTTTCATGGCTTTGGTGTGATGGAATACAAATGGTCTTGCATTGACAGCGATAAGCAGCGAACAAATTAATAAACCATTTCAAAAAACGAGAATAAGTTAAGAATTAAAGTCACAGCTATAACATGCTAACACTTGATGACTGGATAGATGCTTTTTTACGAGTACTACATAAAAAAGTACAAATATTTACAACTATTAAAATGACCCATTTGTCGAGACTAAGTATTGTAGGTTAATTAAATGCAGTATCTTTATACATTGGTCAATTTAATGTATACATTTAATGGATAAAAAGAGGTTAATTAACATTACATATATAATGTAAATTTTACAAGATTAAATATGTATATGAAACTTTGTAGAATTTAGTGCAAATTCATTAAATACAAACGATGTTCTATCGAACACCAAACAGAAAGAAAAAGATAGAGTTCTTTTCATGTCGTCGTTTCAAAATTAAAATATTTCACTACACTACCTATGTAGTGAGTGGATTTTGATGTTGTTCCTGATGTGATATTTAATCATTGAATTATCATCCTGCGAATGCAAGCAAAATTTAAGCGCTATTTTCCAGCCCAAAATTTCTGTTTGTCAATTAAAATATTTTGAATCAACGAAATCATTTCAGTAACGGTTAATTTGATTACTCGGAAACTCCACAAAAGATAGCGGAATATTGTGGCGCGGTGCATCTGCTTTGTGTTTTATTCGGAAACAATGAGGTACTCTGGTTTTGCCTTTTGTGTTAATGTCGTGGTGTTTTATCTGTATATTTTTGTGAATTGTGTACAATGAAAGTTTTCGGAAAATACAAGTTTAGACCAATGAGTTTCTGTTTATCGATTAGGGTGTAACTGGACTACTTTAACGTACTTCTTGCGCTTTCCGGACTAAAACGGAATAGAGATAAAAGTGGTGCCTTTTTTCTTGAGCGTTGTGTAACATTTCTTGCTATGTTTATCTACTTCCAGGCTTTCAGATTAACCCGTGTTGGTTTGAATTTATTTGACTGATATCCAACTTTCTAGGGTTAACTTAGGATATTTCAAATCATTGTGTTATACAAAATACAATAAACGAAAAAAAGTTAATATTGGTTATTTCACTAATATTAATATTATAAATGTGAATATAACTGTCTGTCTGTTTATTACGTTTTCACGGTTGAACGGATTTTAATTGAAATTTGGTACGGTTATAGATGGTGGTAATCTGGAAAAGGACCTACCTACCTACCTATAATTCTCTAAAATGGGGGGTGAAAATTTGTATGGATCATTTCGCAATTTTTAAGGTAGAAAGCTAAAAATTGGTATGAGGAGTATTTGTCACAAACAAAAATCTTGCATATTATATAATATGTCAAAATCCATAATGATATTATAAATACAATAGTAACATTGTCTGTTGGTCTGTTTGTTACGCTTTCGCATATAATCAGCTGAACGGCTTCTGATGAAGTTTGGTATGGTTTTAGATAGTCAACTGGAGACGGCGATATGGGCTACTTTTGGTTAATCCCCTCTTCCCTAAAATAGGAGTGGAAGTTTGTATGGGTCATTCCGCAATTTTTTAGGAAAGCTAAAATTAGTACAATTACTATTTGTCACTGTCGAATCTCTTCGCAGGCGTGCATGAAGGTTTCCTTACGATGTTTTCCTTGACCGTAAGAGTGGCGGATAACGTACATATATTTTCGAAAATTCGAAAACACATTGGTACGTGTCGGAATTTGAACCTCAGCCCTCCCGGTAGGAAGGCGACAGTCCACACCATGGAGCCACCGACGCTCTACCTTAGTCTACTTAGTAAAATAAGGAATTCCACAATTTGTATTTCATGAATTTCAACCTCTACCTGAACTTTTAGTTTTACAGAATAATTGTAATGGTAAAATTCAGATATTGAAATGCATTGTTTTTGAAGTGTTTCAAGTTCCATATACAAAGATAACAATCATACCGAAACTAACCTATCTTTCTTTAAAATGTTTCGTATCACTTTGTAAACACGCGGATTTTCCAACTTAATTATATAATCCAAGTAATTATCCCTCGTCTGCTATGGCATCTCCGGAGACGCGTCACATTTGATTTTCTATGGGTCTTGATTCACCACTATTGTGCGATTATGGTGGCACGATACTAAATAACTAAAACTATTTGTAATGGTGTATTCATTCATTATATATATTCGGGC
Source organism: Leucinodes orbonalis (assembly GCA_019425675.1). Lineage (NCBI taxonomy): Eukaryota > Metazoa > Arthropoda > Insecta > Lepidoptera > Crambidae > Leucinodes > Leucinodes orbonalis. Next base: position 14,313 of record PQWD01004570.1, read on the forward strand.
CAGGGCGCAACCTGTTTACGTAAATGTTCATTTAACAGTGAATCAAAATATACGATCTGTGTTGCGTGTCACGTACTCTTTGCTTCGGTTTATTTGTGCAGCCACAGTGCTAACTCCGCCACAGATTATTTCTAACTTTATAAAACACGTTTTACCTTCGACAACCTTTGACTGTAAGAAGTGTATCACATAATCAAGAGTTAAATCAATAGTCTTGATCGCATTTCATTCACGGTAACAAAAACATCGGAAGAGATCTGACTTTCAATGCAGTTTATGGAGATTTGATTTGGTACAGATGCTTGAAGAACTTGTGTTTACTATATGTTACTACACTTCGAATTCAAGAGTAGAAAACTGGTTTGAGTTTTTATCCGACTGCCGAAGGAGGGTTATGTTTATCAAGCGTATGTATGTATGTAGATTTTTATGTACCCTGCTGCAACCTAAACGATTTGATTTGTAACCATAGCGCGAGTGTTACTGCCATCTAGCCCCAAACTAAGCATAAGCCTGTAATATGGATACTAAACTTATCTTTTGTTAATACCCAGACCAATACAGACGTGTTCATGCACACAAATATTTGCACTACCCGGGGATTAAACCTGGAATCCTTGGTGATTATACCACGTTCGTAAAGTAAGCCAACCTTACTTTACGAACGCATACCCACGAACCTTGAATATAAATATTTGGATGTATATACTTTTATAATAAAAAATATTCATAGTTACCCTTTATAACTTTGGAGTTTTTAGTAACGTTTTTACGGCATCGATTGATTGACACCAACAACTGATACACAGTTATTATTCTTCATCAATGCCACACTGCGCCCTTCACCCGTGACAACAGGTGCTTAGTCTCTTTAACCGACTTCTTTACAAGCTACAGTATACTGCAGCCCGAAACAGACATGTGCAAAACACTTCTATTTCATAGGACAATATCTGACACTGCGGTGGTACTTACTTAGATGACTCAGTACGGATTCTACCACCTAGTATTAGCCGACTTCTCAACCATTACACCGCAGTGTCTTCAAATATTGCAATAAGAGATTAATATATTGTTTAAGTTACCGGTCTAGCTTTAGTATTTATTGGCAATTATTATATAGAAATATTTGAAGCGAATATAAGTGAGCATTGAGATATACAGATTTATCGTGCGCAATCACAGATCAGACGTTGGTATTCCGTCCAAAGCCCCGGAGAGGAGCTCGCACCGACTGAATTATTTACATGCGTTACTGTAACGCTCGTGCCAAGCGGGCAGAGGGTGTCTACGAAAACATAATTCCTATTTCCTCTGCAACCTTTGAAGGGTCGATGAGATTGAAATATTTTATTGCGTGGATTGATCGTACTGGGAGACTGTTTTTTTATTCATGACATCACATTGTGTTAGAGCTCTGGTTGAAGCTATTTTTTATTTAAGGTTTTATTGGTAAGGGTTTCAATTTGGTATATTATTTGATAATGAGCGTCGGTAGCTCAGTGGTGTGGACTGTCGCTTCCTACCGGGAGGGCGGAGTTCAAATCCGACACGTACCAATGTATTTCAATTTCGAAAAATATATGTACGTTATCCGACGCTTTACGGTGAGGAAAACATCGTGAGGAAACTTCATGCACGCCGAAGAGATCGAAGGTTGTGAGTGTAGTCGTCCAATCCGCACTGGGCCGCGTGGACGACTAAGGCCTAATCACCCTATACGGGTAGGTTGTGCTCGGTGGGGACGTTAAATGAGCTGATGATGATGATGATGATTTGATAATATAGGACTTGAGAGAAGTTCCTTACGATTCAAACTAAACTCATAGGCTAATGCACTAGTGGTACATCGTGCAGAACGACTAAAGAGGCTCTGCTTAGCGATTCAGCTCAGCAAATCGCACTGGTCCGACGAGGTAGGCACGCAACGGTCGCAACGTAAAACTTATCAAATTACCGTGACTACTTACTGTCATTCATTTCTTTTGGCACTTAATCTGTCTTGGTCAGGCTTATCATTTACACCAGGTGAATGAACGGACCGTTTCTTTGTTAGTTGGATTCATAAGCTTTTCATGGTTATTCAAATATTTACAATAGCATAAACCTTAAAGAACGTTTGAGGTGGAAGTATGTCCGATATCGCTTTTATTAAACCGATGATCTTCCTGAGAAAAACCGAAAACGCCTGGAATAAAATGTCGAGATTGTATTCGGTGGCACGCATTTAAATAGGCTTATTTCGAGCAATAACAATGATCGTAACATGATTTAATATTTTTATGTATTTTATTTCAAACAACAAAATGTGTCGTCTCTTATGAAATAGAAGAGCCTTTATGGAAACCGACTAGTCAAATAAATCAATTATGGGGTAGATTCGTAGATGCTAAAATATTGTACCGTCTCGAGTGTATTTAGAGTCTAAATACCACTCGAGACGTTACAATATTTTAGGGATATTTTACGCACATAGGTGTGCTGGGATTCTTTTTTCCACAGACATAATATATATATGGTCCCGCTGGGGACGTCTTTTGGCTCGTTGTGTACAATATTAAGGCTGAGAGGTATATGCTTTTACTTGCCCAGTGAAGCTGTAAAGGCATTTGCAGCCAACAGCAGTAGAAGATAGAATAAAAATACCAATGTCAGCAGCGGACTGCATTGGTTCGCAAAGAGAGGGAGGTAAAAATTTCATTTTCAGAACACGCTAGTTGACATTAAGAAGCTTATAAACAAAACTTTGTTTGAAACAGTTAACTGAATTCTTCACGATAAGACACAAATAATTAGGTGTGAATACTATAGTAAAGTGAGCATTGCGCACTATGTAATTATTACAGATGTTCGTATTTAAATTCCACTTCATATCCAAACGCGCAGCACCAAGTGAGCAAAAGTGACTAAGTTGTCTGCAGTCCGTATGAGTGGGCCGGGACAGAGCAACTTCGCCAAAACTAACTTCAAGCGCTGTAAGTAAGCGTCTGTGGCCAACTCGCCTTCGCGTATTACTTCCAAACGATTTCACCATATTTGAATGATCAGTTAAACGTGCACATCTGCGGTCCTCATAAAAAGTACACAAATTTTCTAAAAAAAACCTAATGGCAAGATTTTATGTTAATTTAACTATTTAACAAAGTTTTGCCTTGTCAACTCTTGCACGAAAATGGGGTTCTAAATTTCTATTTAAGGCATATACGAGTAATTGTGTAATGTATATACAATACCCATATATTATAAGCTAGATCATATTTGTATAAGTCACATATAATATATTTGACCACATTATTAATTCATTCATATATTTATCTTTATATTATTATTTTTTCATTCATATATTTATCTTTATATTATTTATTCCTTTAATTACATATTTGTTTTTTATTAGTGTATTTCTTCTTTGTATGCATCATTGTAAATTGTGTAAAATTGTAATTGTTATATTGTATCTTCTATGTTAAACTGTATATTCGTGTTTTTTGTGTGGTCAAATAAACGTTTTTCTATTCTATTCTATTCTATATATATCATCAACATCATCTATTATTACAGCCTAGAGTCTAGATTCTCCAGAACATTATTGAATACATTTGGCTTTATCTACGGGGCTATTATAGTTTATTAAATAAGTATTCACTTATATTCACATAGCACCATCTAGCCCCAAACTAAGCATTGCTGTAATATGGGTATAATATATATTACATAGAAACATCCAGACCAAACAAACAGACATGTTCTTGCTCGTAAATGTTTGTACTGCCCGGGGCTAGAACCCTTGGTGTAGAAGCGACGACGACGGGTTGTCAAATATATAATTGTATATATTTGAATAAGTAAATGTGTGGTAATATTATAATGGCCATATTACATCCTAATTCAAAGGTAAGCTCGTTCTCATCCCTCAGTAGATAAACAGATATTGTGCTTTAGATAAACTTGAAATAATCATAGCGGCAATGAAAATCAAAGGCTATAAAATGCAATTAATTTGGGAATTGTTGAAATTTTGATTCACATTTATACGCTTCACGAGCATGCCTGCTCAGTCGTAAATATTATAATAATTTATGTTGAGTCGGCCATCGCACATACTTTCAGTATAATATTCGAGAGTTCTTGAATGTCGCTTTACATTATTGTATTTATTAAGCGTTTCATTTTGTAGGATTGTAGCAAGGAAATACTAGCGTGCATGTAATTGGATGGTAATTTGTTAAGTCGCTTTTCATTACAGAATCGTATTATACAATATAATGTACTCATTTGCTGTTAATGTATTTTTTCATATAGTTCATTTTGTTCTTTGTCGCATTGATGCAGTTTATATTTAATTTATAGCACACAAGAACATTTTAAATTGAGACTGTTATTATTTGTGCAGCGTTATAATTGCAAACATACCCAGGCTTGACAAGTTAATACGAGTCGTTGTCTAAATTGAAAGAGCGCGGGCACGAACAAGTTAGTGCATCCTCAGAGATTTGAAGCTTGTTTTTATGGTTCGTCGTGCCGCAACAAATTCGCAACTGCTTTATGATCTAATTTATAGTAGGGTCGTCGGGAGTATTTACGGACTCTTTCTGGAGTCCTCCCGCAGTGCGTTCAGCTTACAAGCTTTCTAAAGCTTGAATATGCTGTCGTTTGTGAGCAGTGTTCACACTTGCATTGCCACCGTTTCTACCGACGTACCTCGAGAGATTTCATCATATGAATAGTTAGTTGTTTAATATACATAATATTATGTATGGAAATGAATATAATTGAATCAACAGTTAACAACAAACACGGTTAGTTCTTAGGTTGTGAAATAAGAAACAATCCACGAAGTTCTTGATATTTCAAATACAGTCAATAGTAGTTATTATCATCGGATACTCCAAAGCTATACAAATGACAGCTATTTCAATTTTTATAAATATTACTCCTAATGAGCGTCGGTGGCTTATTGGTGGTTGTTGCCTTCAGATTGGAGAGTACAGGTTGATAATCCCGGCACGTACCAAGTATTTTCGAAATGCTATGTACGTTTATCAGACGCCATTACGGTGAAGGAAGCACCGTGAGGAAGCCTGCGTGGAGATTCAAAGGTTATGCGCGTAATTGGCCAATCCGTACAAGATTGCCGTGACGACTAAGCTTTAAGTTAGACTGGATGATTGATGATGATGAGAGTTTCCTTTTAATATCACTACGCGTACCTACTGATTACGTTCCTTGTACATTATCATGGTATACGACAACTAAATAGAAAAACGAATTTGCAAAATAAATAAATGTTCTCAAAAAATGTTAAGTAGGTATTTTAATTATAGGCAAGATTTATTCCAATGTATAGGGCAAGCGATACTCCGTGTATGAAGAGTGTCACGTGCGAGCGATTTGCAATCTCTGAGAGCTCTGTATGAAATCTTGGGAGCAATTAAATTAATTTCAATTTCCCTTTGACATTTCGCTGAGCCGGGCGACATGTCTCACAGGCTAGGTATTAACCCAACATGACACCCCCCGCGCCTATTCCATGCTGCTCTAGGATAGGCACACACAATGATACTAAGAAACGTATTTTTAGTACGTACTCAGTTTAACAGTAAATTGACTTCCAGTGATTGAGGCTCTCAAGTGAAGAAATAACGCGAACGTATGGTCAGTCATCGGATTGGATTTTAAAGTTCATTCTTCAAAGTATACGTTAACTGTGGTCGGGCTAGAATTATAATATTATCTACTGAACTAAGAATAGCTGTGTAATAAAACTTTAAAAATTAAAAATTAAATTTTCTACCTTCAATTTCTATGTGCACTAGAAATTCCATAAAAGCTCTGTTTTTCAACATTGTACAGCTTCAACAATTCCCCATTTTACTGTTTATAATACAGACGTGGAGCCACTTAAAACGATTTCATGTAGACAGAAATATTGAACATCGCACAAGTTCTAATGCTCGCGTACAGAATGCAACATGCAAAAGCCATTGAGTTACATTGAGTGAATGGATGTTCCTTCGAACCTCGCTCGCCGGCCCGGCTTGTGTGAACATGAATATGACATTGCGGCGCACTGCATCACACATGCACGCTACGTTAAACTATTATTATGGTTGAATTTTAAATACTTATTCGTATATTTTGCAGAATACCGTGTCACTTTAGAGTCTTGGGTTAACTGTTGTTGTGTCTACACAAAACTACACTGGGCAAAAATATTGATAAGTTAGTATCTCAACGTATTTTTAATTCTCACTGAATAAAAGTTTCATTATGGTTTTATGATGCTAAAATGATCGATGTCGAGAGATAGACTTTGGTTTTGAAAAAAAGAAAAGTAGGTTTTTTAATGAAAAATAATGTTTTTGGGATTGCAACGCAAACTAGTTAGTTGTCAACACGACACAATATTTTAGTTTTGTAAATCTAGATTTCTTTTTTATTGTTTAATAAATAATTGCCGTATCAAACAATAGGGTCAACAATAATTATGGAGTCCAGGGGGGTTACCGCCATCTCTTAAAACAATAATTTTACTTCGTCTTTTCTGGTACAAAATGCGGACGTATCATTATAACAATACTATTTTAAGAGCTAGTGGTTACCCCAGGACCTGATGTTTAAATTAATTAGGTAACTTTCTGTATTCGTACTAAACTCAGTGTGTGTCTTTAAGTAGCATTTCGCTTTCCATAGGATTCGAAATTGGTGGAGCGTCGGTAACTCATTGGTGTGGGCTGATGCCTTTTGATCTGGAGCGTGCAGGTTCAAATCGAGCTGCTTACTTAATGTCTTATCGAATTTTCGAATTTATGTGTACGTTTATTCGACGCTATTACGGTGGAGGAAAACACGTAAGGCAATCGTGCGAATTCCTGCCTGCGAAGAAATTTCAAAGTTTGTGCGTGAAGTCCCCAAATTCGCACTAGGCCTAAGGCCTATTATGGGTAGGCTCGTGCCCCTCGGCAGGACGTATAATAAGTTGCTGATGATAAAATCGACCGCTAGGGTACCTATCATCTTATGAGTTTATTGTCTGATGTTACATTTATAAACATACCCATCATTTCATTTCGATATATTTTTGATTTATTTAAATGTTATAAATAACATGCTAAGTTTTACTTTCCAGTCGTATTGAAAGATAGAAAATGTTTAGAATGAAAGAAACATTTAAATATTATATTCTGCTTTCTCCTGTGAAAAACGTGCACTACGTACCGTGAGGTAATTGTACTGTTCCGGAAGTGCAAGCATTAATTGACAATTGAGTTCAGGCTATGTTTGAGAAATATTTTAACCACACACACACGTGTGTGTGTATACACACATATCGTTATAGGTAACCTATACTTAAATAATTATTCATTTAGATAATTAGAAAGAAAGAAAGAAAGAAAATCATTTATTGACCCTTTAACATAACATATTTTACAAGTAAAACGAAACAAAAAAATAATACATAAAAAGGTCAATAGGACCGCCTCGGCATAAGTTGAAACGACGCGCGCCTGCCTGTATCAGACGCGTACCGTAACAACACCGATATTCTGACGGTACCTAAAAGAACGAGTTATCGTCACTTAATTTAAAATGAGGTTATTTCAACTTATGACACGCACTTATTAAAATTACAATAATTGTATACTAAAATATAAAAAAATAAATAAAACGAACTTTAAACAGAACATAAAAGGAAAAAAAGCACATGAACAAAATAATAATATTAAAAAATAATATACAAGTACAGAATATTAATTTAGAAATTAAAACACAGAAAGTAACATTACTAGAAAGAAAACTTACAATATAAAATTACTAAAACGTATTTGGTTTTTACTTTGTTTGCAGCATTAACCAATTTCAATGCAATCACTTTTACTAAAGAAATACTGACAAAACAAGAAGGTTATTTATATTTGCTGGGGACTTGGTTAAAAAAATAATAATGGTAGATGGGTGAAAGGAAAAGCTAAAGCCTTGTTAAGTTCGCCGAACTTACATCAAGATGTGAAAACTCCGAAGGTTGGTAGTCTGACTTTTGGGTTAACAGATAATTGAAATTATGATATTATATAGTAGCAAATATTATATTCTCAACTTATTGAAAGGCGAAAGGTAGAAAGACTGTATTATTTGTGCTTCTTATTACCGCTTCAACGGTTGCAGTATTTTATTTCATATATTTAATTAAAGTTTGAATATGTATAATCCCCGTTAAATATTTAGATATTAAACATCTACCCACGGTTGTCTACAATGTTTTACCTTTGCGATTGTACTGTTTGTATTTGCAAAATTCATAAAACAATGTAGAATAAAAACCATAAAAAGAAGCCGGCGGTAGGTAGACCGGCAGTTCAGGGTTCGGCGTTGCATTGGTTCAAATATCCGTCGCTCGGCGATGTTTCACCGACACGAACTAGGAAGGAGATTTCAATGCGCCTGATTTATGAGCCACATAATGGAGCGCTGCGTTGCACTCGCTGCATGCAACCGCCGCCCGAACCGACGCTAAACATCATTTTGTTTATTTTAAAACATGGCTGGAAGTCACCGGATTTGCATTATACCCGGTACATATTGAAGACGGCGTGCATACGATGCACTGGCCAGAAATTCGTTTCAATGGTTTGGTTTGAGTGTTCTATTTGACGACCTTTTGGTGTAGCAGTTGAGGCATCGGCTACTACACTAAGGGTTTGATTCCCCTGGCAGTATAAACATTGATATGCATGAACAAGTCTGTTTGTATTGATAGGGATGTTTTTTATGTTTAAAACCGATATGTATGCATATAGGTATTAAACATAAATGTTTATGTATTTACCTAAAAATGTACATAAGTATGTTTATCAATGCACCTTCACCCGTAATACAAGCTTCACGCTCAACTTGGGGCTAGATGGCGCTGAGTGGATGTTAGTAGATATTTATTCAGTTAAGCACAAGAAGTGAGATAATATTCTCAATTTTTATACTGAACCAATTTAACCTACTCTTGATTTTAATGAGGCTCTGACGCTATGCCACATGGTAAAACTAAGGACCATCTGGTTAAGGCTAACGAAGGGTAAAAGCGACAAGCCCATCCTAAAAGACATGCCGACACGCACTGAATTAGTGGTAACGGCCCGATAGTCCTACTGTCCGATACCGCTGAGGTTCTTAACAAATAATGTATAGATTGGTTGGAAGTCTAATTACTGCTTAGAATATGCAGTATGCGAGGACCTGCGCCAATTCTATATAGATAATTGTCTGAAAGGACTTACAATGACCATGTCCAATGTCAAAATATTTGCTGTAATAGGCCAAAATTTACGACGCTGTGACATCCATAGCTACTTATTGAAATTATTAATATAAAATAAATAAATATCCAATGACATTCATCATTCATTTACAGGGTGTAAATGAATGGTGCAGCTAATTATATGAAGCAAATATTTATTTATATTCCGACTATTTTTTTCCTTTGTGTATCCATAAGTACGTATGTGTGAAACCGCAAAATAAAAATTAATTAACGCCTAATCATTTTAGACAATTAATTGGAAAGTATTCCTCTAGCCTATTAAAGTTCTGCTTTAGTAGTCTTCATGGTACAGTAAATTTACAAATCATGTTTATTTTGCAGGTTATTCGAATTCAAAATTAATTCAATGTTATTGCATTACACGTCACAATGGAATACACGTGGAGTACCGCGAACATAAATTTAGGCAAAT
>PQWD01004571.1:0-13467 GCA_019425675.1 Leucinodes orbonalis
GACTCGGCATCAACGTAAATGGCGAGTACATCATCATTTCGATTTGCCGATGATATAGTAGTCATGGCAGAATCCATGGAGGATTTAAGCACTATGCTCGAAACCCTAGACAGAGCTTCTCAACAGGTGGGTCTTAAAATGAACATGGACAAGACGAAAGTAATGTCTAATACCCATGTCGTACTATACCGATATTAGTTGGAAGTTCTGTCCTCGAAGTTGTAGACGAATATGTGTACCTGGGACAGGTAGTCCAAATGGGTAGGTCCAACTTCGAGAAGGAGGTTTCTCGTCGAATTCAGTTGGGATGGCGGCGTTTGGGAAGTTGAGGCAGAATCTTTTCGTCCAAAGTGCCTCGGTGTCTCAAGACGAAGGTTTTTGACCAGTGTGTTGCCAGTTATGACATACGGAAGCGAAACGTGGTCGCTCACCAAGGGCCTCTTGAATAGACTCAAGGTTGCTCAGCGTGCTATGGAGAGGGCTATGTTAGGTGTCTCCCTACGCGATAAAATCCGAAACGATGATATCCGTAGGAGAACTAGGTGACTGACATAGCCCAAGGATTAGCAAGTTGAAGTGGCAGTGGGCAGGGCACATAGTGCGTAGAACCGATGGCCGATGGGCGGAAAGGTTCTCGAGTGGCGTCCACGTAACGGAAAGCGAAGCGTAGGCGACCCCTAACCAGATGGACGGATGATCTGGTTAAGGTGGCGGGTGGCAGATGGATGTCAACTGCAAGGGATCGGTCCGCGTGGAAATCATTAGGGGAGGCCTTCGTTCAGCAGTGGACATAATTAGGCTGTAATGATGATGATGATGATGATGATTAAAATATTTATCAAAGTTTGTTCGTTTTAAAATTTTGTTCTTAATGAAAGGTACCTCTTAATAATATCTATTATTTTTATATTAAAAAAATTGCTTTAAGCAGACACTCGGTAACAGAACCATGATTATTGTATTAAATACTTTACTTTTGAAGCAGCGAAACTTCAAACTTACAACAATAACATTTACAGGGGAATGATATGAAAAACTTACAATCTTCTTGAAAATTTTCCATTTAGGTGCAGCTGACACAGTGCTGGCAGCTAGAAACATGGCGAATATGAAGAAACAAATCTTCGAAAAGTTCATTTTGAAAGAAGCGAATACTCCAAATTTGAATAAGAATACGCGAACCCTGTATGGTTTTTTTTTCGAATGACACTATGCCTAGCTGACCAGTATTATATAGTTAAGCATTTGCAAATTTTGGCCTACTTAATCTATTGTAATTTACTCGATTCTGAACTTTATGTCGAGACAGAGAAGAATCATAGTTCAAACTAATAACACCACAGCACGCACAATAATACTGTGAAGAGGGAACTCCGAGCCTTGGTGATGTGATTTTTCCCTATAGATTCCAAAAATCACCTGATGTGTGTCAAAAACATTAATTTTCATGGAATAACTCTTCATACCAAATATGGATTTCAAGAAATTATTATGAGGAATAAATATAGCGTCGGTAGTTCAATGGTGTGGACTGTTGCCTTCCTAACGGAGGGCGCAGTTTCAATACCCGCCACGTATCAATGTGATTACGAGATTTCGTAATTTTATGTATGTTTACGCTCTTGACTCGTCCAACAGTGGACCGTCAAGATCTGTTAAAAAAGTAAGACTATTCCTTATTAAACAATTTAAACATTTTCATACTTCAGATGCAAAACAACATGGTTCACGCATTTCATGAAAAAATAAAAATACTGTAACCTCTTGGGATTCGTCGACGCATAAGTCTTAGAAAAGTGCACTCTCGAATTACCATACCAAAGGGATCGAATAATCATGACGTCAGAATGTTAAAAACTGTATTTAGGTTTGTAGGACAGTATTCATAGATGGATTTATTAATGCAATAACAAGAAAATCGTCCATACAACAAACATAATGTAATAATTTAATTAGAAAAGATTCACATAACTTAATATAAATCATACCACCAATATAGTAGTAAATTTGAAAAAAAACTTGATATAAAATATAATCACGATTTTTTTATTTAAATCTCGTGCTCTTAACTAATTTTATGAATTTAGATTCAATCGCGTTACAATGCAATATGTGTGATCAGTTGATCACATTACACTTAAAATTAATTAATGCATGAAGAGAAAAAGGTAATGAATGAAAGCCACGGCTTTCCTACTTTTTAGGGTTCCGTAGCCAAATGGCAAAAAACGGAACCCTTATAGATTCGTCAAGTCTGTCTGTCTGTACGTCCGTCCGAATAATTCAACCCCTTTTTTCTCCGTAACTATAAGCACTACACTATTGAAACTTTGTACTTATATGTATTCTGTGAACCGCTATTAGGTTTTGACAAGAACTTAAAAATTGTAATGTATTTTGGGGTTCCCCACGCATTGAAATGAAACTCAAAAAATATTTTTTATCTCCCCCAGTGTGGGGTATCAATGTGAGGAGCTTAAAATACATCGAGGTTTCTAATATTTTTTTATAAATTGAATAGTTTGCGCGAGAGACACTTCCTAAGTTGAAAAAATTGGATCGACCCCTCTAATTTCTAAACTATGGGGTTGATAAAATCGAAAAAAACGTATGATGTACATTACCATCAAATCTAACAACGAAATTTAGTTTGATCAATTTCTGGTGAGTAGTTTATTTTTTTTCGTCAAATACTATGAACTAATATTTTTCATATTAAAGTTGTAGTTGGTGCCCAAAGGAAAAAATACTTTATTTTATGTTACTTGCTGCTGAGGGTTCCCCTCTACGGGCGATTCCGACTCGCGCATGGCCAATTTTTTGACTTAAGTCAGCAGGATCATATCAAACAAAGGCCTTTTTTATCTCAGCTAGTACACATGCTCAATATGCTAGTATACATGTTCAATATACGAAAGTAGCGTAACATCATAAAGTCAATCCAAAATTATTTTTAGATAAATGATATTTTCATTCTCCCTTTTTATAGGGTTAGAGCGTCGGTGGCTCAATGCCTCCCAATTGGGGAGGGCGCAGGTTAAAATCCCGGCAAGTACCAATGTGTTTACGAATTTACAAAATTATATGTAAGTTATCCGACGCTTATACGGTAAGGAAAACATCGTGAGGAAACCTGCGCACGCCTGCGATGAGATTCAAAGGTTGTGCGTGAATCGTCCAATACGCACTGCGGCCACTGCGGCCGTGTGGACGACTAAGGCCTATTGACCCTTTAAAGGTTGGCTCCTGATAAATGTACCCATAACAAAATACGTGTACGCATTATGATATGCTACTTTAACATAAACAGGAACATGAATAAATAAAAAATGTAAAAACAATAATTTAGATATTTTTATTATTATTAATTATCTTTATTTTTATTATACTTATCTTACAGAATTATTTTGTTTTTATCAAAAAAAAGTACGAGTGTTTTTTGGTGATATCAGTTGAAAAAATGTTGCTGTCAATATTTTATTTTCCAGGTTTAATTAGTTTTGCTGCATCCCCTATAACTTTGACTGCAGGACCGGCACTGACGATGGCGTTTCTGATGTTTTTACCAGCGTGTTCCTAATAAATAAAGTTATAAAATAAATTAACAAATATTGAAATATTTTTTTGCTCATGATCCCTGGTGGATTGAGATGTTGTATATATTTATATTCGTAAGTGAACAGGATGGTCTGTTTGCTCACCAGGAGTTGAATAATAGGCCTGACCATGATAGTGATAATGAAATGATTTTTAAAATTATAAAATCAAAATTTGAACGTTGATTTATCGATACAATATGTTGGCTTTGAATTTAGTATGATTGTATTATAAGCACAAATAACATATAAAATAATTTATTATTATTAAAGGAAATTAATATAGTCATTATTTTCCGTCAACATTTCCCTGCGCCCGACACCCGAGTTGACAGATATTAGGTCTCTTAGATCCGGTAATTTACTCAAATTATGAAAATCAGAATTGAAAGGTTTCCAAGGTTAAGATACTAGGCTATTCAAGTCAATTCCGAAATTTCAGCTTAAGACTGGGGTTCAAATCCCGCCACGAACCCATGTGATTTCAAATTTTCGAAATTATATGAACGTTATCCGACGCTATAACGGTGAAGGAAAACATCGTGAAGAAACCTGCGCACGCCTGCGAAGAGATTCAAAGGTTGTGCGTGGAGTCGTCCAACCCGCACTGGGCCCGCGTGGACGACGAAGGCCTAATCACCCTATACGGGTAGGCTAGTGCCCCTCGGTGGGGACGTTTAATGAGCTGATGATATCCTTTAGTTTAGGTGACGTAATAGTATGAGTATACGCATAGTTAGATATAAATGCTTTGGCACAAGCGTAAGACATATTTTCTGTTGTTATTAGTTACTATTTTTATTGATTTGGGTGCTATTAAAGAAAGAAAGAAAAGAAAGAAATTGATTTATTTTAGCAATTATATATATTTGGCCTAGACACCTCGATCTTTCAATTCAAATGTAACTGACTACTTTAGATTTATTTCATTACTTTTAGACTTACTTCAATAAAGGTAATGGTATATTATACAATGGAGCCTACACTTAAAGTGGGAATAGGCCTTAGTCGTCCATGCAGTCGCAGTGCGTAGGTGCGCAGGTACAATCTACAATACCAGTGAATCTCTTATTCCATACAATATGAAGACGTTAAAAGTTTATGAACAAGAAATATTATCACACTTACAATTTTCTTGAGCACTTTCCATTTTGGTGCTGCTGACACTGTTGTTAAAGCAACAAGAATTGTGAAGAATAATGAGAAACACTTAAGAATTCATGATGAGCGAAGATAGCTATGAACGACTTCAGGTATCACAAGATTAGTAACATCAACCTGTGTCCTTGGTATTATATACCCAAAACTTGTAGGTCAACAATTTTTATTTCAAATAATATTAGGAATGTAAATTAATTAAGATAAACAAGCAATTATAGGCGCATGTGAAATAAATGTTTTATAATTAATGCAATAGATAAGAAAGTAAAATTAACATTTTGTTTGTTATAATTAATTGTTTATTTTATGACAGTTTCCAACCTCGGAATAATTATTTCCGTAGTTACCCATCTCTTCTTCTTAGCGTATCGATAGCAAAAATAATTAAATCGTAGAAGCCCAAAAGCCAGCCACGGCGACAGCGCTGTCCGCAGCCGTCATCAAATCCTGCATAGAACAGCTACTTGGGCAAGCAGGACATAAGGTGAATCATCCATGAACCCATATCTTTAGCTTAGTCATTGAAGGATATTTTACTTCGTTACTCTTGTCTGTTTCGCCCACAGACATCCGAATATACAATTAGACTGGACAAGCCGCCAAGTTTATAGGCAGTCCCAATGTCGCAATTTCTTTTCGGTTCTTACCTGTGAAAAGTTATTCTATTACTGTTACTGATTTATTGCGATGATGGCATGTTACAATTGCACAGGATGGCATTTTGGGAAAAAACGGTAATTTCTCCTAATATTCGTGCGTCTTGACTCGTCTCACAGAGCGTAAACTGGTAGCCAGTGTATGCTCGTTGAGCTTACATTTGTCGCACTTAAAAACGCGGCTTGCCCCATCTCCTGTATTAGGAAATCTGTGGTTTCGCCATAAGATTTGAAATAAGATTTACTTTGAAGCCCCTGTTAAACATCTTCTAGGTGGTAAATTCCGTACTGTTATTTAATCGTCTAGATAGTTCCATTAAATCACCATCACCATCATTACAGTCTAATATGTCCACTGCTGAACGAAGGCCTCCCCTAATGATTTCCACGCGGACCGATCCCTAGCAGTTGGCGTCTATCTGCTAACCGCCACCTTCACCAGGCCATCCGTCCATTTGATTGAGTCAGCTTACGCTTCGTTTTCCATTACATGGACTCTCACTCGAGAACCTAGTTTTGTGATTCTACGTTTCTGGATGAGGGCACTGTAGCTAATACAATTATCGGGATTTGAAGATGCCTAACATATGTCGTCTTGGGTGACTTGCGCATTGCAATTTCGGCAGAGAATAAGACTGTATTTGTGATGGTCAGGCCTATCACTTACCATCACGTGAACGAATTGACCGTCCCGTTCAATAATGACATGCAAAAAAGACGCTGAAGACGCAGAAGCTGAAGTTTGTTGATATTTTTTTCATGTAGCTCTTTCATGTAACTTACTCGTGGCATCTTTATTTTCATTGATTTTTCATCAAGCCAAACTCAGTTTTTGGTTTGTAGCTCTTAAATGATATCCATAATTGAAGTTATGGAATACGTATAAATAAAAGCTTTTCATATTGTCGTATTTATTTTTGAATGCTCACTTAAAATTATGAACTTACAACTATATCTATACAAATCCTAAATCTATGAGAATTTAGTATAACAAACATTACAAAATGTTTATTACAAAATACATGTATGAAAATGACTTTCTACTTCAGAAAATCATGGAAACCGCAAGTTTACATGAATTACTGATAAACTGCTGTAAACCGCTTTCGCTTTTTACCGTCGATATATTTCTGCTAAACCTCTAGAAGGACGCTATCTAAGCATATCGGTTGTGGCATAACATGGTCAATGGACATGACTTTCGTCTTGTCCAAATTCATGCCAAGCCCAACTCGTCAGGAAGAGTCATTTAGGCTGTTCAGCATCTCAGCAAGCTCTTTGATGACTCTGCCACAATGACGATATGTCAGCAAAACGAAGATGAAAATATACTCTCCATTGACGTTGACGCCTCGTTAAGACCAGTCCAGGGTCTTGAAGATATCCTCCAATACGTTACCTACCTATCTACCAGATACCTATGAAGACAGTTAATTATGCAGACAATATTTCCTAATGAAGTGCACAGGTCCTCCTAGCTTTGTCACGGGATGGTCATAACCAACTACACGGGCACAAAAGCTATTTGTGATTGTTTACCTTTTGAACACCAGGGATTGTTCCGGAGCCTTTAGGCAATGACGCCAATGACAAGTGGCGTTAAAAGGTTGAATGACCTCCGAACATAGTGTCATCACGTGCTTTCCAAAGCACAGAGGACTCAATGCCATTCTTTTTTTACTTATTTAATAAAAGACCATTGCTATAGTTCTTGACTTTCGTGATCGTCAAGCAAATCCGCTAGCCCCTACGCTATTGCGCTATACGGGTATATTATTTCCCTCCTCTGAATATGGTGACAGCCTCCCTAATAACGTGGACTGCCGGTCCAGCCTTCACGATTCCATCTCTTACATTTTGTCCCATTCTTTCCTGAAAACACATTGAAAAATTAAATCGGTTCTGATTTCAAAATTATGAATGTCAATAGTTTTTTTCCAAGTTTTGATAGACTGCCACAATTTCCTTTTTCAAATTTGACAGATTTATTTTTGGGCTACTTTATTACAAGTAGATAGGTATATAACAATTTAAGTAGGTAGTATCATGCCTCAATGAGTGGCAAAATGTTCCTAAATAGTGTATATTACATTTATCAATATTACTAATATTCATGAAGATAAAATTTAACTTACAATTTTCTTAAAAATCTTCCATTTAGGTGCCGCCGAAACATTGTTAATGGCCACAAAAATAATGATAAAGAAAAATATAATCTTAGAAATGTTCATTTTTTAATATTTATACTCGTATTCCAAATTCAAATTCTAAAGTGTTAACTGTAATGTATTTATGACTGATATTTACAGACCATTTGACCTGGATTATATATTTGAACGCTTGTGATATTCTGCTTACGTGTTTTACTTCTGTACACGCCAAACTGAGATTTATAACTATGATAAGAAGAATCAGTATCCAATGCAGAGATGAGAGTAAACTCAGTGTACAGAAAAGATAACCGAGTTCACGAGGGAACTCCCGAGCCTTGATGCGGGTTATTCACCTTGACCCTATAGAATCCGAACGTTCATTACAGATAAAGATGATTTATTTTTATCATGTATACAAATACATCGTTATACAAATTATGTACGATTATATGGCTCAATGGTTTGAACTGTCGCCTTCTTACCGGGAGGGCTGAGGTTCAAATCCCGACACGTACCAATGTGTTTTCGATTTTTGAAAATATATGTACGTTATCCGACGCTCTTACGGTGAAGGAAACCTTCATGCACGCCTGCGAAAAGATTCCAAGGTTGTGTGTGAATTCGTCCAACCCGCACTGGGCCGCGTGGACGACTAAGGCCTAATCACCTTATACGGGTAGGCTCGTGCCCTCGGTGGGGACGTTTAATGAGCTGATGATGATAAACTCAACAAATGCGTAGATGGCGTATAAATGGTGTGGACTATTGTTTTCGATCTGAGAGTGCAGGTCAAATCCCATTTTCGAATTACAGAAATATATATACGTTTATTCGATCCGCTTGCGGTGGGGGAAAACATAGTGAAGACAGATTTGGTGTAGCGGTTAAGACGTCGACTACTACACCAAGGGTTCTGGAATCGATCCCCGGTCAGTACAAACATTTGTGTGCATGAACATGTCTGTTTGTAATGGTCTGGGGTTTTTCTAAGTATAATGAATATACAGTATGTTAAGTCGATATTAGTACACAAATAACAGGCTAGATGCATAGTTTGGGACTAGATGGCGCTGGTGTCAGTGGAAAAATATTTATTTATTACATAATTTTTCATTTTCTTAGAATACACTTTTTTCACTAAAGTAAAAAGATAATAACTACGCATTTGGAAGTGACTAAAGAAGCTGTGTTTATTTAATTTTAAAATTTCCTTAGGCAGTCCCGGTATGAGGAAATTGGGTGATAGAGGCAGATAAAGTGTCGTGTATTTATTTGGTAGTAAATACTTTGTGCCCTTTTGGCTGTTAAATCCAAGTTATGAAATCAATATGTAACATTAAAATTAAGTAAATTAATTAAATTAGTGGAGACCGCGTGTTGGCAAGCGTAGTGTAGGACGCCCTCCGGCCCGATGGACTGTCGACTTGCGATATGTCGCTGTTGGAGACTGGATGAGGAAAGCAGAGGACCGGGATATCTGGTGCAAAATGGGGAAGACCTATTTCAGCAGTTAGGCGGATTCTAGGCAGGCAAGATCCATCCTCCGCATCATCGCTTACCATCAGGTGAGATAGCGGTCAAATGTCTGCTATAGAAAAAAAAATGTGCCACTATATTCAATATGAGTATATTTGACGACCCATTTGGCGTAATGATTGAGACATAGGCCACCAAGAGGGCCGGGTTCAATCCCCGGGCAGTACAAACTTGTGTGCATGAACATGCCTGTTTGTATTATTCTGGGTGTTTTCTATATAATATGTATGGATGTATAAAAAAATGTATATAAGTATGTTTATCAGTTGTTGAGTACCTACGCGTAAGACAAGCTTTTCGCTTAAATTGGGACTAGATGGCGTTGTGTGTCAGTGGATATTATTATTATAACGTATATCATGTACCTATAGATAATGAATAATAGGAAGGCAAGTATTAATAATACTGTTTAGGATTGAAATAATTTATTAAAAAATAGTTTTAAATACTTAACGGTAAATATCCTAAGGTCTTACAAAATAAAGACGAGTATTGGCATTTTAACTTAAATTAACTTTAAATTTTGGTATTCGAGAACATTCTATCCTTCCAAACCGACCAAAAATTCTGGAAGATTCGATTAGATATTTTATTTATTTTCCCTTGTATATGGTAGCTGCTTGGCCTACCACTTGTACCGCAGGCCCGGCCTTAATGATGCCGTCTCTGACATTTTGACCTACTCTTCCTGTAAAAGAAAAAAAAAACACAATAAGTACATGAATTACGTCCAATCGAAGAAAATCTGTGACCCTAACAAGGTTAAGGTGTCACCACTATGGAAGAAAGACTATTCAAAGATAATGATACAATTGTAAATCTTAATATTAACCGTTCAAAGCCAATAAAAATGGCTCTACAGGATATTTATAAAGCTCCTACTTATAAAGCTTTGTCAAAACAGAAATATTATTTAAGGCTGAGAGCCATCTGCACTCGCCAATTGCCCGGTGAAGCTGTAAAGGCCACCTGTGGCCAACAGCAGTAGTCAGTTAAAAAACATAACAATGATAAAACTTACCAATTTTTTAAAGATCTTCCACTTGGGCGCTGCTGAAACAGTGCTGGCACCCAAAAACACGGCGAACACGAAGAAAATGATTTTCGAGAAGTTCATAGTAAAAAGTTAGTGTTTCTAATTCGAATGCAATTCAAATTCCAAAATGGAATGAAAGCGGCTAACTCGGTGTCTTATTCCGAATGATACTTCCATACAAGTTGACCAGTATTATATACATCAAGACTCGTGTTCCTCTCTACTCGCGTATTTAACAATGTTAAAAGCCAATATGAGCTTTAAGTCAACAAAAATAAGAGTCATAATACGAAGTCCGCAAACGCAAGCAATGAGTACACGAGGGAACCGAGGTTGAGCGACGAGTTATTCCCCTTTACCTGAAACAAAATATTTGTAGAAATATCAAATATGAGTAAGTATGTCTATGGAAATGTCAATGTCATATTTTTGTAAATTTAAATTTAAAAAAAGTATCAGTGAATGTTCAGTTGAATGTAACAATTTCACAGAGTCACTTTTAGATTTTTCTTACAACAGACAACTCGTATAAGTTAAACACTCCCATAAGCATTAATGTCCTAATGCAGGTCCCAATGCAGAACCCTTACGATATGGCAATGGAGAGTTAAGGTCGTTAATAGGGTTGCCAACTATACTGTTTTCAACAGTACTATACTGTTTCAGTAGTACTATACTGTTTTTCACAAAGTTATACTTTATTGTTGAACAAAATAAAGTACAAAAACTAAAGTGGTAGTAAATCGAATTTTAATTATAAATAGATGTAGGCTCGTAATTATTAATATAGATAATAATAATAATAATAATATATATCCACTGACATTCACACAGCGCCATCTAGCCCCAAGTTAAGCGTGAAGCCTGATTATGGGTACTAAACAACGGATAAATATACTTAAATACATTTTTCGTAAATACATACATATTATACATAGAAACACCCAGACCATTACAAACAGACATGTTCATGCACAAATGTTTGTACTGCCCGGGATCGAACCCGAACCCTTGTGTTGCAGCCGACCTCTCAACCGCACACCAAATGGGTCGTCATATAGTTTCTTAAGTTTTAAAATTTTAAGTAAAATTTTCTTAATAATAAGAGAAAAAGGCAGGAAATGCACAACATTTCTTATTAAATTTCTTAATTTGATATGCAAATTGTTTTGTTTTTGCTAATTACAGAAATAAGTATATTCAGTCTATAAAAAGAGCATACGTAACCTAGGCAAAATGCTAATATGCACTTAATTATCAAATAACTTTTTTATTAGTGATAAATGACGTACGTTGAAATACATTGTTGTGTTAATTATTTCGATTGATACATTACACGGGTTTTCAATCATTTTCATCGCCTTAAGATGCTATATTTTAGTTGAGAGTTTCGCTGTTAGCCACTGATCCTTCCCAGCTTCACCAAAATGGCGAATAGCAGATAGCTCTAAATGTTAACATTTATGAAACGAGCCTAAGGACACCTCAATGTAGGACGACCTTGCCTTGTGTTTCAGGAAGGCTTTATAACTTCATCATCATTAGCTCATTAAACGTCCCCACCGAGGGCACGAGCCTACCCGTATAGGATGATTAGGCCTTAGTAGTCCACCGGGCCCAGTGCGGATTGGACGACTTCACACACAACCTTCGAATCTCTTCGCAGGCGTGCATGAAGGTTCCTCACGATGTTTTCCTTCACCGTAAGAGCGTCGGATAACGTACATATATTTTCGAAATTCAAAACATTGGTACGTGTCGGGAATTGAACCTCAGCCCTCCTGGTCGGAAGGCGACAGTCCACACACTGACCACCGACGCTCGACGCGCTTATAACTTAGTATTTGGATCAATTCAGGCGAATATAGACCGAATCGTAAATCTTTGTTAGACTTACCGCTTACTGCTGTCAAACTGTTAAACAGTTGCTGGTATTTGGTCATTATTGTTCTGTTATTTGTGTGAAAATAAATAATTAAAGACATCTTCTGGAGATTAACTCAACACACGAGGGATGTGTTCGGGAATTGACAGGTTTATGTAACGACCATAATCCGAGCCATCATCACATGGTTGATCATGTGATGGCTCGGATTCAAGATGTCAAGAAGTTTGACGTTCTTCTTGGTAGACAAATAACAAAACATGAAAGTCAACAAAATCACTTTTATGTATATTTGAACTGGTCAATGTCGGAGTCGAATGATATGATTAAAATATTTATTGAGTGCGCTCCGATGTAATATTTCATATCAAATAAAAAAATGTAGCCTCATGAATAACTTATGTTTAAGTGAGATTATACACATTAAGGTTTGTGTCAAGTGTACAATCTGATTGCGAAAAGACCTGAGCAAGACCAAGACATAATCTGTGGATGTTAGTGTGTCACAGTTCCCAATAGAGATGGGGCAAGCGCGTTTAAAAGTGCGACAACTGTAAGCTCAACGAGCATACACTGCTACCAGTTTACGCTCTGTGAGACGAGTCAAGACGCACTATTAGAAGACTTACCGTTTTTCCAAAATGCGATCCTGTGGCAATTTAAACATGCCATCATCGCATTGAATCAGTAATTTACCAAGAAATATAATAACTTTCACAGGTAAGAACCGAAAGAAATTGCGACACTGGACTGCCTATAAACTTGGCGGCTTGACCAGTCTAATGTATATTCTGTTGTCTGTGGTGGTTGTCATAATTTTGTGCCAAAACATATTTTTCTTCTAACTTTAACAGGCAGTGGGAAAATATTGATTCATCCATTCAAATGTTGTCCGGTTTTTAATCACGCTGATATTTATTTTTTATCAAATGATAAAATAATATTTCAAAAATTTTATCAAATGGTAAAATAAGACTATAGAATAGTTAAGGGAAGATGCACAAAAATACGATAAATACACTATCGTCCCCACCCTCTGAAATGGGGAAGGTGTTGGAATTTGTATGAGACACCAATTTTATGAATATTAGGACATGCAAGTTTACACGAGTCTGAACAATACTTAACTAGAAAGTCCATGCTGAACGAAGGCCTCCCTAATGATTTCCACGCGACCGATCCTTGCAGTTACATCCATGCACCTGCACCAACCAGCATCACCATCTGGTTGGGGGTCGGCCTACGCTTCGTTTTCCGTTATCGCGACGCACTCGAGAACCTTTCCGCCCCATCGCCATCGGTTCTACGCACTATGTGCCCTGCCACTGCACTTCAACTTGCTTATCTGTGCTATGTCGTCACTCTAGTCCTACGGATATCCGGTTCGACAAACAATAACTAAAAAAAATAATACAAGTACTTAAAAAACTAATCACTAATATGA
>PQWD01004571.1:17324-47579 GCA_019425675.1 Leucinodes orbonalis
TGTGATAAGTCTAGAAATTGTGTGGGGTATCAACAAGTTAGTTTGAGTTCTACTTTGCGTCAAATCAATTTCTTCTATATTTTCAGTGTCCTGAATAAATATGATGCTAGTGTTAAAATCTGCACTATAATATAGGCAATTGATCAAACAAATAATTACCTTTTCTTCTGATACTACGCTTTTCCCGTCGTTTACCTTATCATCGCCTATCATTGATACTCCTTTGAGGTTTTCTTTATTTACTTTTGAAATAATCTTGTATGTATTATTGCTATCTAATTGAACATCCTCCAAAATATTAATAAGTTTTTTTTTAGAATAATCATCCTTCTTTTCATTTTCAGTTTTATTATCGGAGTGATTGAAAAATAAGGAAAAGTCGTCTTCTTGAATGCTCTTTATCTTATTTGGCATGTTTTCTAACAATTCAACTGATCTTGCAGGAGTCGTATTTAGAATCTCTACCTTTTTAACTTTTATCTATAAACAAATAAACGTTAGATAATTGAGCATAGAATAGAATTATGACCAAATGACACATTCGATGATATTTACCTGGTCAAGTTTTGAATTCAGAGCATCAAAATCTGTATTAGAAAACTGTAGTCTCGGCATCTAAAAAGAGTGATGAATGAAAAAAATAACATTTTTGTATTTTTATGTTTTTTTATATTTGTATGTATTTATTACATTGTATGTATTTAATTTATATTACATTGTATGTATTTATTATATCAACAACCATTCAGATCCAAGACCAGCGGACAAGACCCATCCAATCGCGTGTGGTATGAGGATGTTATATCGCCGAAATGGTTCACAAACGCATTGGAGGCTGTCCTAACCTGGACTGGTCTGAACGAGGCGTCAACGTCAGAGAGAGGAGAGTATATTTCTCATCTTCCTTTTTCTGACCATATCGTCATCGTGACAGAGTCATCGGAAGAGCTTGCTAAGATGTTGAACAGCCTAAATGATCTTTCTGACGAGTTGGGCTTGGCTTGAATTTGGACAAGATGAAAGTCATGTTCAACGAATGGTCATTAAACGTTATGCAAAAACCAGTATACGTCGATGGCGTCCTTCTCGTAGTTGTGCAAGAATACGTTTACTAGGCCAAACGATCCAACTTGCCTGGCACAATTTCGAGAGGGAAGCTAGTAGGAGTATTTAGTTGGGCTGAGCGGCATTCAGCAAGTTACGCCAGGTCTTCACGTCGACGATTTCGCAATGCTTAAAGATAAAAGTCTGGGCAATGCGTCCTACCCGTACTGACATACGCAGTCGAGACATAGACACTGAAGAAACCGGTAATGAAGCGAGCTATACTTGGGGTTGTTTTTTATTCGCAAGAGAACCAAAGTTACGCGTTAAGCGGAAGGTTGCAGGTGGACGCTGGATGAGGAAAGCGGTGGACCGGGATATCTGGCGCAAAATGGGGGAGACCAAGGTCCAGCAGTGGACTGCGACGGGTTGAAGAAGTTACTAGTTTATAAAATATTTTTACCATTATCATATCACGCTCGGTGTTGGTACATATATTTAGCCAGCCGTTATCCGCCAATTTCGTGACATTAGTTTGATCATTCACAGACTGTTTTTGTATCACCGAAATTTGTTTGAAAGGTACATGTACAAAGTCTTCCTTTACTTTAACTAAATCATCGATTTCCTTTGTTAGTGCATCAAGTGCAGCATATTTATCCTGCATTGCTTTCAAAGTATTTGGGTAAACTATAGCTAAATACTGAGCTAGTTCAATTATACGCGTTCTATCCGCCTTGGCAATACAAGATTTCTTTAATCTGTATTCTTGTTTTAAATTGTTCGACTGGTTTGCAAGAGCTTTTATATTCTCTTTGATAACCGATGTTTTGGCTGTAGCTTGTAGTAATAACTGGACATGGGGTATACTTTCGTATCGGTTTTTAGACTCCAACCACAATGCTTCATATTTCTTTTCACCATTTTTTATACGGTCTAAAATTTCGGCCTTCTCTTCTTTAGCTAACAGCAACTCTTTTCTAAGCTCAATATTACTATTTTTGATGGTATCGTGTGCTATAATAAGGCTAGAATACCAAAAGATCTTTTTAAATATACTCTGAACCTCAAACAAAGAAGGGTTTTACCACAGATTTCCCAATACAGGAGATGGGGCAAGCCGCGTTTAAAGTGCGACAAATGTAAGCTCAACGAGCATACACTGGCTGCCAGTTTACGCTCTGAGACGAGTCAAGACGCACGAATATTAGAAGAAATTACCGTTTTTTACCAAAATCTCATCCTGTGCAATTGCAACATGCCATCATCGCAATGAATCAGTAAATTTACCAAGAAATATAATAACTTTTCACAGGTAAGAACCGAAAAGAAATTGCGACACTGGGACTGCCTATAAACTTGGCGGCTTGTCCAGTCTAATTGTATATTCGGATGTCTGTGGGTTTTACCTACTTTATTTGTGCTAAGAACCATCTGCGCTTGATAAATGCCCAGTAAAGCTGTAAAGGTCATATGAAAAAATCTACTTTTAATTATTCTGGCTTTATGTCAAATAAAATGAAATGGTTTAACGAAATCTTTTTATTTTAAATAAAAATCAGCTTAAATCTATTTTCATTTCATACGACTATTTGGCACAAACTTCAAACCGAAAATCGTAGTGGTTACGGAGAAATTGTTAAATCCATAATCCTCACCTTTATATGACTATTTTTTGGAATCTAAACCAATTCGGTAGGCTTTACCGTTAGCGTGCACTAGAGGTAAGGATTACAGCTTGACGTTCAAGCCATGATACTCCTATATACCTATAGCTATAACTCCGAAACTAAAGTGGTACTATTTTTTTACTTGTGCGACTATTTACGACTAATCCAGGACTATGAGGATTACAGCTTGAATTACACACACTTTCTGCACTAGATTTCGACCGCATAATGAACACTCGCTTAAATGTGTTACGACTGGAATGCTTCGATATTCTATATCCTAACCCATCAATAGAAGTAATGTTTGACGCTAAAACGGACCCAAAGATACCCTTGTGTTCTACTGGCAGTCAAAACAGACATTTAACTCAACTACTCACTATTTGAGTTACCTGGTTACATTTTAGCCCTTACATGTAGGTACTAGGTTACTAACCCTCTGTAAAATGCCCTAAGCAGCGGCTTCAGCTCATTGCAACTCAAGGGTGAGAACTATCTGTGTTCGCCACTTGCCTGGTGAAGTTGTAAAGGCCATCTTCAACAACCACCAAAAAGTTCATCCGAAAAAAATTTCTTAAAAATTATACTTATCCTATGCACCTTTTAATTTCCAACTCTGCTTGTTTTATTTCTGTACTTAATTTTAAATTGCTGTTGCTAATGTAACTACAAATTTCTTTTTGTCGTTCAGTTTGTTTTCGCAGTTTGTCCACGAGAAAAGCTTG
This sequence comes from Leucinodes orbonalis, assembly GCA_019425675.1. Lineage (NCBI taxonomy): Eukaryota > Metazoa > Arthropoda > Insecta > Lepidoptera > Crambidae > Leucinodes > Leucinodes orbonalis. Next base: position 20,764 of record PQWD01004571.1, read on the forward strand.
GGCTGTAATGTTTTAAAGATAAATTTTATAAGCAAATAAATATATATATTGACAAGGAAATTTTTATGTTTAATGGCTAAATTTTTTTTATAACCTAGATAGGTATATCGTCTCATTTTATCTCATATGTAACTACTTACACGTAACAAATATCTACCTATCTTTAATATGTAGTAGAAACTACTCCAATGGGTCTGGATGGCAATATTAAAAGGAGGAAGGTAGTTAAAATAGCTACCTACATAAAGACACCAATAAATAAGGCTCTAACGATCGTCGGCTGTATAAAAGTCCTATGGATCAGAATCAGGAACATTTTTTTTACGAAAGTTAAAGCCTCAATTGATTCCCTTCTTCCTTACAGGAATTCCCAGGTAACACAACTACTAATCACATATTGAATAGAAGATTGAAAGAAGTACTGTACTTCTTCAAACTATAAATCGGAAATATGCAGAAAATTGATCAGATATTCATTCAATACATTAGCATAATCTATTTAATTACTTCAAACTAGTCGACAATTTTTTTCGAGTTTAGACTATTTTTTATTTTATATACTGATTACACAGTAGTAGAATTATTAATTTGAAAAAAGGATTATTAATGTATTTGATAGATATATAAAAATAATTAAAGATTAAGGGACATTGAGTATACGAGCATACTCTTGTTTAGTACTTCATACCAGTTGACAATTTTTTTCGGATAAAATTAGTGCTGACTATTTTTTTATTAATTTAATAGTAATAGAATACATTTAAAAAAAACTATGTTTTCAGCAGTATATCTTTTTATTGAAGAATGCAAAGCTGGCATACGTAAATCTGTACGGGCGCTCGATTCTTCGAATTCAGGTCGACCGTCGGACCAAGGCAAATAAAAAGTGGCAACCATTTTTTAAAATCATCAGCTTGACGACCTATGAAAACTCAATTCTACTCATCGAATACTTTATGCAGTTGTATTTATTTGGCTTTTAGATCTTGGATAGTTTCGAGTTATAACTATATCTGGAATTACAACCGGAAGTGAGGTCATAATTTTACACGCAGACAAAATCAAGCATTTTCAGGGGTGTAGTTCCATTGTTTCTTATACTAAATTCAAAAATTGTTTCATGTATCTGATCCATATGACTTTTATACGGCCGGCTCTCCGACTATCTTAATGCTGCACTAGCAAGGAAGATCCAGTCTTTCGTTGTTTAATTTCAAATTACGTATATTTAATTTAGTCGATTACCTACCTACTTGTAGTTACTTCCCTTTATTTTAATTACGTCAACTCACCCTTGATACAATGACTTGAAAGTGTTATTTTAATTTGAGATTCTCCAACTTCTGTAGATATTTTCTCTAATGCTTGCACTTCAGTAGATTCCGTCATTTTCAAGTAACGAATTCAAGACAATTAAATTGAAAACTGTGTACTTATGCCAATTTTACTTTGTAAATGTAGTCAACGCGGTCTTTATTATTTATCTAGGGACGCGCTACCCAAAATGGCGGGAAATAATTTTCGTTTTTTTATTACCAGCTTACGGCATGGAAAAAAATATTCAGGGCTATTTTGGCCAGATACTTATGATTATAAAAACTCAGTTTAATATTTATTTTTAATTTATTTATGCACCTGCTAAAACAAAACTTGTTTACTATTTATCAGAATTTATTTGTAACTGTTACTAGACATCAAAGATATTTTTCGGCAAAAATATTCTACTTTTTCTTATCTTTTGTTTATGTTACTAAATCTAAAATTATGTATAGGGATTTCTTAAAGTGATTGACTGAATAAATTTAATAATTTTCAAGTAGATTCTGATATTTTTTGTTAAAAAGAGTCATTTTATTACCAGAACTGCAGTAATTTAGTTCTGAAGCAGAGTAAAAGTAATTTAATCAGTAATCATTCCTTGTAAAATGTTATTATTTATTTCCCTTAGCAGAATTGATTCATCATCATTACAGCCTTATGTGTCCACTGCTGAACGAAGGCCTCTCCTAATGATTTTCACGCAGGCCGATCCCCAGCAGTTGACATCCATCTCTCCTACCCACCTTATCCAGGTCATCCGTCCATCTGGTTAGGGGGTCGGCCTACGCTTCGCTTTCCGTTACGTGGACGCCACTCTAGAACCTTTTTGTCCCATCGGCCATCGGTTCTACGTATTTTGTGCCCTGCCCACTGCCACTTCAACTTGTTAATCCTCTGGGCTGTTTTATCGCCTTTATTAAAGAAAACACCACACCACCACGCCACTGGCGCAGCACCATCACAGATAACGGAATAAAAGAGCTTCTGAAGGGTCTTAAGCACTGGCGTGCCACCCGTTTCTCGAACCCTCGGTTATAAGACTATCACGTTTTCCCACAACACAAATATTAGGTAAAAGAAAAGAAAACAAATAGTTAATACCTAAAATTTATTTAACAAAATAGTGTCATACAGTTATTTAAAATAACAGACGTAAAAATTTTTTCAATACAACCTAGCATCCTAATTAAACCAGGTACTTTTCATAAATTTATCACTCTAATAAAAAATAAAGGACAAACAATGACGAATGCAGCACGAAGGAATGTTGGCTAACACTGGCTCGGTCGCGTTGACCCCACTACGGCTACACGTGCGCTCTCTGCGGCTACCAGCCGGCGCCCTGTGCTAAGGTTTCGCCACGTGTAGCTACGAGATCGCAACGTGTAACTACGAGATCGCCATGTGTCGCTACGAGCCCGGTACTTACGGCCACGCGTCCGCTTGCTGCGGCTACGAGCCCGCTACGATTAAATTACCTCTCTTGGACTTAGCCGGGACGCATTTATATTTATTGCACGATATTCGGTGCGTCCACATATGCAACCCATATAAATCCAAGAGCTGAAATAATCATCTTAACTAAACAATATTTACAACACTGCGCTCCCCATCAATCCCCCAACCGTATACTGGCACTTCATATATATATTTACAAAAACGAACGCTCAACATTCTCACTTAGAATTTTATAATACTGTTAGCAAAATTATAGCTGTTGTCATATGTGCGCTATTTTGGTTACAAATAGATATTTGGCACACTCTTTCCACAAAAGATACTAAAATGTTGACATTCTTTACTATTGAAAAATACATTGAGGATACACATTTAGATTTTCGCAAACAACAGTTTGGATGTCAGATTTTAATGATAATTATCGGACTATATAATACATTAAACATGAAATGGTTGTTCATTGAACTAGATCTAACATACTTTGGCTTTATTGACTGGGAACAAATGAGTACTTTCGTGATCGAATCCGTTATCCCCAATCAGCGAGAATGAGGAGTGTGCGGGTCAAATTGTACAAGCATTATGACTCATGAAAAAAAAAACTAAATGCAAAACAAACCGGACAGGACGCCAATATTGTTATTTCTGCAACTACAAATGAATATTCCTTGAAATCAATCGCCAGGGAATGTCTAATCAGTGAAAAGGTGAATCAGTAAGATCCAATCAATGAGAATAACTAAAGAGAAAAGAATCAGACAAATCAAAAGCACGTCAATCTGGAATAACTTATAAGTAACACTTAAAAATACAATATTTAAGAATACCTACTGGGTCCCTCTTTAAATTATAATAATTTTAACATTAAATAAACGTTTTCAATTTTGTACCGCCAACATTCACTAGGTGCAACAGTTACCGTGCGATTACATAAACATCGTTGCTACGACACGGCTCGTTGCGGGCATGGGGGAGTTACAAACGGAAATCGAAAAGGATACCCTGCGTGATCCTCTTTATATAAACACACGGTAACGTCGATTTGCAATTTTCGCCACGTAAACAACGGCTTGTGAACGGCCCGAGTCCGCGTAACCCGGCTGGATGTCCGCGCAACCCGGCCGGATCTCCGAATAACCCGGCCGGATGTCCGCACTGGTACGCGTCGCACGGTAATGCGTGCAGTGGTAGAGCTGCTGCGTTAGTATCTCGGTATGGATGCTCTTGAGCTCGTCGACGCCCTTTAGGAAGCTGCAGTCGGGCCCGAGGCGGCGGCGAGCCCGGATCTCCGCGTGACCCAGCGGATCCGCACGGTAACGCGTGCAATGGTAAAACAAGTATGCCCGGGCGTCACATTAACTGTACGGTGCGGCTGCGGCGGAAGTATCTCGGTGAGGAGGCGCTTGAGGCTGTCGACGTCCTGGCGAGCTTGGATCTCCGCGTAACCCGGCCTGATTTCCACGCAACCGGGCCGGATGTCCGCACGGTAACGCGTGCAGTGGTAGAGTGTGTGCGCGCTCGGGCGGCTCATTAACTGTACGGCTGCGGTGGCAGTATCTCGGTGAGGAGGCGCTTGAGGCTGTCGACGCCCTGGAGGTAGAGATGAAACGATATGAGTAAATGCAAGTACATACTCCATACTTTTATCCGATACCAAGTATTTTTAGTGTGGATAAAAAAGTATAAATTACAATAATAATAAATAAATATCCACTGACATTCACACAGCGCCATCTAGCCCCAAGTTAATCGTGAAGCCTGTATTATGGGTACTAAACGACGGATAAACAGACTGATACATTTTTTTTGTAAACACATATATATAAAACACCCAGACCATTATAAACAGACATGTTCATGCACACAAATGTTTGTACTGCTCCGTTATCGAAGCCGGTACCCTTGGTGTTGCAGCCGACCACTCAAATGCAACACCAAATGGGTTCTTTAAGTTTTTACTTGAAATTTTTCAAAAACTATTCGATACAAGTATCGATACTTGACAACCGCTACCATATCGAGTAGAAGTGTCGACACCTCAGTGGTATCGTTCCACCCCTACCTGCAGGAAGCCGCAGTCGGGGCGGTGGTGTGGACACCCCAGTGGCGCCGTGCGTACCTGCAGGAAGCCGCAGTCGGGGCGGTGGTGTGGACACCCCAGTGGCGCCGTGCGTACCTGCAGGAAGCCGCAGTCGGGGCGGTGGTGTGGACACCCCAGTGGCGCCGTGCGTACCTGCAGGAAGCCGCAGTCGGGCGTGGTGTGGACACCCCAGTGGCGCCGTGCGTACCTGCAGGAAGCCGCAGTCGGGGGTGGTGTGGACACCCCAGTGGCGCCGTGCGTACCTGCAGGAAGCCGCAGTCGGGGCGGTGGTGTGGACACCCAGTGGCGCCGTGCGTACCTGCAGGAAGCCGCAGTCGGGGCGGTGGTGTGGACACCCCAGTGGCGCCGTGCGTACCTGCAGGAAGCCGCAGTCGGGGCCGTGGTGCGGCGTGGCGGTGGCGAGCGGCGACTCGGCGGCGGCGTTGGCGCACGCGGTGTGCGCGAAGTCGATCATGCGTATGTCGACGCGGTCGTCGGCGGGGCGGGGCGGGCGCGCTTGCGCTCGGCGGCGGGCGGGCTCGCCGCGCCACGACTCGCTCGACGCCGACGAGTACGCCATCCAGCTGTCCGCCGAGTCGGGGCTGGGCGGGTTGCGGCGCCCCGGTGAACCCACCACCTCGCCCTCCTCGTAACTACGCAATAACATACATTGTTAACCCTTTGACCGATAATGACGCCTTAAAGCGCTTAAAATATTCTCTATTTTATTATATTGTGTCTGGATTCCCGGCGTTCAATGGGTGAATCTCAAATTTAACAATAACCTTCATTTCTCACAACAAACAAACATTGCATTGGACACGTAGAACAATGGACTCATGCCTTAGATAATAAATTAACTAGATACACAATCTCACTCTCACAAAGTGTCCGCGGCAAAATTAGGCCCATCCGTCAGTTAAACAACATTTTCATTCATAATCACGTCGCTCGCTACATTTCATAATGACATTGCTCGTATATTATGCTCGTGCTTTCGATTTTGTACCCTTTTAATTACGCCTTAAGATCAAAATTTTATATCATAAATATAACGTATGTGCCAAGCGGGGCTAGATACCGTAGTGTGATTGTCAGCTGGATATGTATAAATAAATAATAATAATAATAAATAAATATCCACTGACATCACACACTGACATGACACAGCCCCATCTGGCCCCAAGTTAAGCGTGAAGCCTGTATTATGGGTACTAAACAACGGATAAACATACTTTTATACATTTTTTTTTACTACATACATACATATTATACATAGAAAACACCCATACCATTACAAACATACATGTTCATGCACACAAATGTTTGTACTGCCCGGGGATCGAACCCGGAACCCTTGGTGTTGCCGCCGACCTCTCAACCGCAACACTAAATGGGTCGTCCAATGTATTGAGGTATTTATCAAGACCTACCCGCCCATAGTCTCCTCCGAGTGGGGCTGAAACGTCTCCCGTTCTGTGGCGATGCCATCATGTAGGGTTGACATATCGAAGTTTCCCGGTGATGGTGGCGCCTCCGAGCTGCTGGACGCGTCCGCGTCGTACTCGCCGCCCTCGCTGCTGACCGACTCCACGTCGCCTTCGTACACTATCAGCAGGGAGCTGAAACAACGTTGTCTTATTAACTTTCGATGGAATGGTGAATTGGTTAAGTTTCTCGCCTGGTGAAGTTGGGGTCAACAGTAGTAGTCAAAAGAAAATTTCTGAAATGGTCTCTCCTCACACGCAGTCCTTTATTTCTCACCCTTACAACTAATCATAATTCATCATCAGCTCATTAAACGTCCCCACCGAGGGGCACGAGCCTACCCGTATAGGGTGATTAGGCCTTAGTCGTCCACGCGGGCCCAGTGCGGATTGGACGACTTCACACACAACCTTCGAATCTCTTCGCAGGCGTGCATGAAGGTTTCCTCACGATGTTTTCCTTCACCGTAAGAGCGTCGGATAACGTACATATATTTTCGAAAATTCGAAAATACATTGGTACGTGTCGGGATTTGAACCTCAGCCCTCCCGGTAGGAAGGCGACAGTCCACATCACTGAGCCACCGACGCTCTTAATCATAATTATTTCTATAAAACTGCGTGCACATACAAGGTATAAAAGTCGCCAAGTTGGACTTACCAAGAATAAGTTTAATGTAAGTGAGAATGTGCACGCACTTTATAAATACCCTGATGTGTCGATTTGGCCTAATGCAGCCGAGGTTGCCCGGCATGTCCAGCATAGCAGGTGAAACAACTAGCTAGACTAGTGTGGGTTAATTAGGGCTACTTCAGTCGTTGCTCTTTTCATTTCTACAAAAAGTGCGCATTGACCAGGAGTAGAAGCGGTACTTAGTCTGCTTGGCGACGGCGCATCAAGGATGTACAGCACGACGCGCTAATTCAAATCGGATGTGCTAATGAGTGTGTACTGACCATGAGTAGAAGCGGTAGTTGGTCTGCTTGGCGACGGCCCGCCGCAGCGCGTCCAGGTCCCTGAGCACGCGGCGCACTACCCGAGCGCGGAGGCCCCCGCCCGCGGCGAAGAAGTCGCGCAGGGCTCGCAGGCCCGCCTCGGACAGCGCCCGACCCCAGTACTTGTCGCGGCACGCACGCACCCGTCTCTGACACGTACACCTGTAGAACGCACGCATACGTATTGGTCTCGCCAAAACTTTATGGCCGCCCCGAACTTCACAAGACGATGCGCAGGTCACAAAATTCATACATTGTACTTGACTATACGTAAGCACTTTGACTTTATTAGAGGGGCCATAAATTCGGCGAGATCTGTACTGTAGTCATAATATTGAAAGTAGAATTGTCTAATGTATTAACGTGAACATGTTCTAATAATGACATGTAACAGTGTCGCCATCTTTAATTTGTAGACAAAGTAAATAGTCTTTAAGCTTCCGGTTGGTATCAACTTCTTGTATAACTAAGTTGTTAAATGGTTTATGCTTGTATTAAAATGTTTTGTAACAATTGTATCGAAATGTAGTAGTCTCAATATTTATTCAACCGGGGGTGCAGTGGCGCCAATCAATATGCAAATCGAAATCACTTATTTTCTAAGAAACAAAACAACAAGTGTTAAAAAAAGATAACTTATTAAATTCAATTCATTAAAATATCCATAAGCTTAGAGATCAATTCACGAAATAATATGTTTTTTATGCTAACCACGAATAAGTTAAACTAACCTAATCATAAAATAGTTCGTTCTTCACAAAAAAGAGAACTTATTAAATTCAATTCATTAAAATATCCATAAGCTTACAGATCAATTCACGAAATAGTATGTTTTTATGCTAACCACGAATAAGTTAAACTAACCTAATCATAAAAAAAGTCGCAAAATCGTCACAAATTTAAATTTGACGAATTCTTACTACAAATACAGCAAAAATTACAAATACAAAAATTACAAGTACAAATTGCCGCTATTTGCATTACGTTGTCATTTTCTCGCAGTTTCCGTTCCGGTTCGTTACCCATTTGCCGTGGCTGGAAACTGGGTCGAAATACAGGTATTTATGATTTAGCATGCATGAATCCGTTCGAGAAACAGATATTGGTTTCGAAATTCAACATTGTGACAACGACAACGAATATCAAAGAATAATAATCTATGGTTAGGGGAACGGCGAGAAAAGGGGGTGAAAGAGATTTTTATGGCGTTTGACTGACACGGCCCCTATGTATAACAGCAATGAATTTATCGATCGCTTTATTTTGGTCTTGTTCTGTTACCCTGTTCAATGCGAATAGTTTTAAAAAGGCTAAAATATCTTTTAGCGTGGCGCAAAGTCATACTACGACATAGATACAAACGATTTTCTCTTTTCGTACGCCTCTTGAATGAATTCGTTCATCGTGATAAAACACCATCTATTCTATTTTAATGCCGGTTTAATTTAAATATGATTCCTTCCCAGAAATCGAACTATCGCGTGATCACCCTCAATGTTACAAAGGCTAACGGCTAATTTATTCAAATATCACGTTTATATAATTACATCCAATGATTTTTCATGCTAATGTATGAGTTAGGCGTTACAATTTTAACAGGTGGAGGTCAAATATACAGAATAGCATCCTAGTGTTTCTGGTTTGACAGCGAGGCCAAATAGAGTTGTTGTTAGTCAGTGTCGGAATATAGGCTAACAGATTTCCTTCTTGTATTGTAGGTAAAGCCTAACGTCTACTATCCTAAGATTGTATCCGGCACAGCATCATCTTTCTTTACGGACAATCAGGTGGTTCAGCCTGCAATATCCTAACTGTTTGTCAAATTGTTTCTATTTCAGCATTGCACCCATGCGAAGCCGGAGCGGGTCGCTAGTAACACTACAAAACTAACGCTCAAGTCAATGACTACCATAATGGTTATTTTATTACCTGCATCCCACAGAGCCTGACTCCAAGTGTAGCCGAGGTGCTGGCCGCACATTTTGCTATCTGCTTTGTTCTCTTCTCGGCGGAGGCGTCGTCTCCATGCTGCCGCGTTCCCATTTTCAGGTCGAGGACACACGGCCGCCGGTACGACGACGTTATGTTCTCCATCATCAGGAAATCTTTAACCATATTACGTTGGGGTTATAGCATTTCGTGTCAATTGTAGGATTTATGAGATATTAATTGATATCTTACTTTTATGAATTAGCATACATATTTTATGCAGTTCATCTTTGTAAGTTAGTTCTAAATTAACTTTTACCTATTGTAGTGTTAAACATATTATAATTGGAATCTTATTTGTATAACTTATCATTCATAAGTTTTTATTTGCAAATTGTGCTAGTTTCTTTATCAAATATGGAATTTTAGAACTATTTCATTAACTTACATTGTAATTATTTCGGTATATTATTAGTAAATATTTTATACTATAGTTTTTATGTCACACGAAAAAAATTTTTGATAGGTATGTTGATCAACTTATAAAAAAATAAAAGCTTATCTGAGTGTACAAACTTAACAATAGTATGAGTTGAAATAAAGATCATAATGGATTAATAACCGTTTCAGATTTCTTTTTAAAACCTATCAAAAATCAACACTATTTGTTACTATTACTATTTGTTTTTATTTTGTGTCAAGCAGTTTTCAATCTGGAATATTTACTTAGCTGATTCAACCAGAAATCAACTAAGCGGAAACTACGCTTCAGCGCACTCAGTAACTAATCGCTAACAAGGACAAAACCTTAGAAGGTCAAGAATATAATCTCTTCAACATATTATCTGCTATTCTCTATATATAACTTAAACTCGAAATTTTCTATATTTATATTAATCTTTACAAGACACTTAATTCATCAATCAAAAAGTAGTTAAAACCTAGAGTGCCTCTACCAACGGTTCAGACAAGATCGGTCGTTTTTTTCAAGATAAAAACAAAAGTAGAATGGTCATTATAACACTTACATTGTTTATTTGAATTGTCCATGTGTGCAATGCTTTTTAGCACTTCACTTGCATTGCCATTGCGATGCACTTTAAATCTGCAATAGGAAAGGTACAGTTGTAGACAATAAGTTGGCAATCTTAAGTCGACCAAAGAACAAACAGTAGGTACTAATTGAAACACAAAGTCGTTGTTATCTGTTATATTGTTACATTGTAATCAAATGTTTATTATTACCACGACTCCAGGACGCAAGTCATCGGAGGCTCGCAGATTGTGAATGGGTCGTGCATCGGTCACGCGTTAGTGGGATAGTCATGTAAGTATTGCATTCGTATGAATAAATGGCGGCAATGGGCGCGGGCCGGCGTCGTGAAAGCTTCTGAAATATGATAAAGGACACATGACAAGTGTCGAGGAGCATCAGGCGCGAGCCTTGCCGGATACGCACTTGAACACGTCGTCGCGCTTGCGCTTGCCGGTCAGCGACTGCTTGCGCCCGTTCTCGTCGCGGAAACTTGGCGAGTACCGCTTGTCCAATTTGGTGCCTCCCGTGTTTGACGCCTGCATCACGCCTGTAACAAACAGCTTCGCCATCAGCGCACGCCCGCACGCACACACAACAATAAACACTAATCTCATTTCTATATGATCAACAATTCATTTTGTCACACAAAACGGAACAGTTTCTCAATTTAAAAATGAACACTTTCACGTGACATGAAAGATGTGAACAGATAGAAGATCGAGGATACTCAAGTGACGCCCAGCCGGGGCTTGAACCCGGATCTCTGGATGTACCAGCGTGCTGCTTACACCACTGGGTGGTTTTGAGTTCTGTAATCTACTATCTACGTTGTAAAGTCAATTATGAACTTACTATAGTGCAAGTTGCCAGCGTTAATTCTGATGAGAAAAAAGTGAAAAAATATAAGGTAGACGATTTCAAGAAGGGTTTGTATAACTTTTGTGGCGTGTCTGTTGTCGGTGTGCAGTGTTATATCGGTGGTACGAGTGTGGTGTGGGCTACGCTGTGTCGCTGCGGTGGTGTCGTGTGTTCGTTGTTTCGGTGTGGGTGTAGTTTTAAGTAAAGGTTTACAAACCCAAAATGTAAATTTACCGCTAGAGCGCTATTAGGGGCGGTTGAGTGTAGCGCCGCCGGCGTCGCTCCGCCCGCCGCCGCGCCGCAGCCCTTGCGACAACAAGGAAACTAATATTGTGCTCGTGGGCCGGCCCGCCGCGCCCGCGCAAACCCGCCCGCGCCCGCCTGCGCTCGCCCACCACGGTAACCCCCTCACATACAACCCATGAACTTTTACTACTGTTCCTCCTCACCCTCGCCCACACACTATCCACACGCGATACACAATACCAATACTCCATATATCACGTTAACGCGACTCCACACATCATCCATATATACTACCTCAAATATGTTATCTCATACATAATACATGGGAATACTTACCACTTCATAAAAATATTAATCACTGAAATGGTTATTTTTATGAAAATACCCGACAGATATAACGAATCACGTTGATAAAAAAGGCACTCAGTAAAATTTTATCAAACGATAATTTTGTCTGATTTAATCATAATTGTAAAGAATCATGATAAGTAATAAGGCTTTTACGCATAACTGCAAGTACCGTATACATGGATGATACACATGATTAAAACAACAGTAAAAGTTCATTATCCCCTCGCGATGCACAATATTGACAAAAAACTGGTTGAACGTGATCCATGTTTATATTTCTATATTTTTTAAACGTCGCTAATTTTTTTTATAACAGTCTGTCATATTGTGCATGACTTATCATTATTTAACCTAAATATAAGATTAATTTTTAACCGACAATTTGGAATAAGATGCCGTTATTATATTTATGTTCAATTCAACGTAAATATTATTTTCAATTGCACCGATATTTTATTAAAGAAATATTAAGTACTTAGTCTTGTTTGAATTATAATAAAAAATATTATCTCATTCGGCAGCTGAATTTTATCAATGAAGTTGGTCCTAGGACCATTGTTGTCAAATTATTTGGCGGTCGGCGGGTTTGTATGACATTAACAAGCACACATCTCTACCATCCACATTCTATATGTAATGATGATCACGATTGCGAGCAGTAAGGAAATACAAATTATTCACTTAAATATAAAATTGGTACGGAAATCTAAAATAATATGACTATATTACTTCACTAAGCGGCTCCATCGATAAGATAACCCGTTCATTATTGCGTTACAAGCTCAGCAATGACGCAAGTAGTATGATCGCTTCACACAAATTATTCACTAATCTATAAAAATACACGCACAAAAAAATGTGTCACCAACGTTATTCAAGTCATGATAAGACCCACTAGGGACCTTATCTGCTTTGAGCCTACCCGATAAAACTTAAATCTAATCGTTCAATGTAAACTTTTTCCTTAATGCTCTAAATGCAATAACATCAAACAACACAATAGAAAATAAACTAAATTAAAAAAAAAAAAAAACAATACAACGTTACAATAAAAATAAACAATATAGGATGCAATGAATGATTATGATGCAATAAACAAAATCGTAAAAAGCGTACCGGGCATTATCAAATGTATCAGTTTAAGACTAATCGGAATGTCGCTTACCTTTATATCTGGGTACAAAGCTCTGGATGTCCTCGGGAATGTTCTGATAGAAATGCAACTCGCGTATGTTCAGCGGTTTGATGACGGTGCTGTCGTTGAGTACCAGCAGCCTCGTGTGCCCGCCCACCTGGGGAAACCATATTACGTCATTACCCAAGTTAATATTACCACACACACCCTCATGACCTGCTTTACCCAAAATCAGGTATCGGTGTGCCAATCCTTTTGGTAGATTTCGACTATAATGCATTCGCATAAAGATCGAAGTTACTTGCTCTACAAATTAGCAGAACATGGTTAAGGGTTAGCCATGTAAACCTCAGAAGTCAACTCACTAGACAATTTTTGTAGGTAACTACTGAGTTCTGGTGTTGCCTTATTTGAAACTACCTTACTATAAAACGTAGGTACACGTATAAACGGAAAATTTTCATCCCGTTATCAAATTTATACTCAGTTATAGTGGAAGTATAAAAAAATAACAAAAATATCTATATAACAAAATTTAAGAAATTGATAAGGTAAAAAAGAAGTAAGATAGAGTTTCGGAAATACACGTTTATTTAACGTGTGATCTCACAAAGCAATTTAACCTTGTTGAACTATAAAAACGCTATTCGTTTAATATACAAAAACAGTGTTCGAGATCATACGTTTCTGATTGAATTGTTATAAGATACCGAACAAATCATTATTTTGTTATTGTTCGTACTCAACATTCATCATAACACGCTGACGTAGAATCTGTCAATAAACTCGTACGATATCCATTGTTATTGACTGATAAATGTTTCAGTTTGGGTACCAGCGACCTTCGACTAGTGTATGTCGAAACGTAACAACCGATTAGCTGTTTGCGTCCTCATTTTAGAATAATTCAATCATTTATCGGTCGGTGACGCTCTTGCCGTTAAATGTACGTTATTTTAATGTATCTTTAAAACTTTGTAATGTTACCAAGACAATGTTCAGTACTGACTTTACAATGACACATATGTTAAGTCGTGTCAGACATACGACATTGCAATATTGTATTTAAAAATCAGCAGTTAATGACAACGTTGTGCACATTACTTCATCCATTCAATTGCCTGAAAAAGGTCTCCCTTAATGAGTTTCATCATTGAGGGGTATCGGTCCGTAGCCCAACGCTTTGGTCGCTTGAGCCAGATATCCATGAGTTGACTACTATTTGGTATTGTATAGCACAATTTCAAAACTTCGTCTCGGTGTGCTTTAGGCATTGTTTGAGCTGTATCTATGACGTAATCAGAACAGTTATCTCCAATATAGGCATGCTAAAACTAACGTACCTATATTGGAGAGCATACTACCCCATTCAGATGTTTACTGGCTTTAGAATAAAAACTGCTTACTGTCGTATTACTTTATTGATAAAGTCATTATGATTATGAACACTGCGAAATAGAAATCTAACTAATCCTGTTGTAATTTATATAAATAAATGTACCTAAAATAGAAATATATCTAATTCGTTTTGCTTATAAAAAAATGTAGCTCAGTCGAGCAGTCAATATGCTTATTGCAAGACTTCTTTGTCTCTTAAAACTCACAACCACAAACGGTGCAGTACCCAGAGCGAGCGATCGAATTACATTCGACTGAGAAAAGGTAGAAAAAAACCACCGTTGCGGTGGTGGGAGCCGTTGACCCGGCAACGGGCAGTGCGTCGCACCTGACTCGGCGACGACGACCCCGCTGCATGGGAGTTCACAAATCACCGTACACACGGTTATATCACGAAGGTTTTAGTTACATTTACCACTTATTGTTTTTAATTTAAAATACGTGACGTTTCTGTTTCGAATTTTGCGTCCAGGCATTGTCGTGGTGGCAATGACCAAGTTTAAACATGAACATGAAATCGTAGCCTTATTGTTTCCAGTTATGTTCACATATAGCATCATTCGAACCCATAGGGTCTAATAATTATAAGCTAAGCAATCGTCACAGCAAAGACAACACAGTTTGACTTTTATGTCACTTGTATTGCATAATAGTACCTAATTTAACCATGATCCATTTTACTCATGAGTACTCATGAGGGAGATCTTCAATGCAAAACATAATCAAGAATCGCTACCTTTTTACATCTGACTCGAATGTTTCCAATCAGTGTCTCAGTGCGAGCATCGCACTAATAGCACACCGTCTCAATCATAATAAAACAACGTTGCGTACAACGATTGCTGCGGTAGCAATCCGTCATATTTGATATATAACACCGTACGTGTTAAATAGTACGTTTAGCCCACCTGCTCGGCAGATTTCATTCCGGCACGCTTCGTTAGTCATGCAGAGCACAATTGCACCGAGTATTGTCGGAACAGTTATTAATGCCAGTTCTAGTGTTGTCTTGGCAACAAATACGGGTATTCCATTGAATGCCGAACAAGTCCACTCTCGGCACATCGCAGTCTCAACGATGTGTACGACCGCGACACACGGCTGGTAAGGTTAAATGTGTTACGTCGTGTGCCAGTTGCATCGTGTTCCACCCACTTAGTTGTGTCGACGTAGTTTTAGATAAAGCTACAAGTTGCGTTAAGATGTCAATTACATAACGAGTACAAAAACATGAAAACTCCTACGACGATTACTGCAAACGCTGACCTAAGTTGCTGATCTTGAGACATTTTTACCATAATTTGATCCTATGTTCAAACACCTATAAATTAAAGGTGACGAGGTCACCAGAAAAGGGGTTTCTTAAAAGTGTTATGTGCAAGTTTATTTATACTCAATGTTGCGATAGGTAAGACATTAATTTCCAAGTTAACCTTCTGGGACTCCAAACAAACCTCACCGTCTCATGATGGCACACCATACCTCACTGTCGACAAAAAAGAGATAATCTATGTAATAATTCCTCAACAACCCGGATGCAGTCGGGATTAGCAGTGAATTGTACCCACTAAACAGAAAACTAAACTAAACTCGTTTTTCTCTTCTTTTTGAAGAGAAAAACGAGTACAATTCCTGTAATAACTTTGCAGCAATGAAGTTCCTCAACTCCCCGGAGACAACCCACTTCAGCGGGTACAATCCTCTACTCTACTGACCTACCCAATGTATAATGAAGATGAAGTTCAATGAAGTGCATCAACCACCAGGAGACAGTCGGTCCCGGATAGGTACAATCCACTGTGTCTCACTGTACAATGACTGCAATGATGATTTTTATTCGAAGGACTTTTCGCTTCGGCTTCAAGGGACAAGTGACGAGCGTAGATGGCCAGAAAAAATGCAACGAGCCTAAGGATATCCTAAAACCAAAGTACCAGAATACCAGCGGTCTTGTAGCTCGTTGTGGCACATGCTGAAGTTGGGACCATAAACCACCACCACCATGATATTATGTTCAGTGTTCGATGATTTGTGACTTCTCTGTTTGTATCTTAGTATGTATGTAGTTAATACCTAAATGCATTTTCTTTCATCAGTATGATGTGAATGTCGGTGACGTGTAGGTACCTGGTTGTGTAGTGGCAGCACGTCAACCTCGTGGCCGTCGTCGGGCGACAGCGGCGAGGCGGGCGGCGGCTGGGCGCTTGCGGTCCGCGCCGCGCCGCTCCGGCTCGCCCATGCCCCAGCCAAGCGAGTACACCATTACTTCGGCCAAGCCACCGCCGCCGCTGTCCACCTGTTAACAAACACAACAAAAACCTGTTATGATTTTTTTTTTTTATATGGTATGGTGCAAGAGCTTCTCCTATAGTTCGTGCGCTGTAGCATGGTGCGAGTGACACTTGCATGTTTGACGTTGACATCTGTCAGCACCATTTTTATCTTACCTTTTTCACGTGTTTATTACTTTGGATTCTTTTCGTATAATTGTTTTGTTTTGTATTTGTGGTCAAATAAATGATTTATCTTTCTTTCTCTACCACACGATTAGGGATGTGGCGTTCGCTATACAATTCATTTCGTCGCTAACGATACTAGCAGCATAAAGGGTAAAATAAAACGTTATATGCGTTTTTAATTTTGTGCATTCTTTAAAAACTGTTAAAGCGTCACTTATCCATCCGTTTTATAGCGGGAAGATTTTCTCCAAAAATCACTTAAAATTTAAGACATTTGTTCCATCAACAATAATAAAATAGAACAAAAAGAAGTCAAATTTCAGCAGAAGTATGTTTAACTCTTGAATGAGACATTATGGAATTTAGTTGCTAAATGTTCATTGAGGCGTGGGTGTATATGCTAAAGACATTCTTCAGGTTCTGGCACAACATTATAAAAACGCGTGTATTTGTGGATGCATATTGTTTTTAGCTCTTTAATAAAGTCCAGCTGTCGCGCACTTCTAATTATGTGCGGACAAAGCTTTTTTCAGCGGTGTAACTACGAACCAATATTTGGTAAAAAAAAAGCTCTAATATTTATTTATTTATTAGGACAACCAACAAGATAAAATCTGGTACAAGCAACAAGAAATTAGAGACAAACATAAACTTAAAGCTAAGTGTCACCTTACTTATAGTTTGCCACGGCATGCAATGTGAACTATAGTGTCTTTAGTGCTCAAAATAAACAATTTAAATAAACATAAATGTATAAAAAAAAATAATTGAAGTACCCTACTCCTTGAATAAATAATTTACTGAATTAGTTCAAAATTCAGTAAGTTAATTAAATATACTAAATTAATTAATTAATATATTATGAACAATATTTTAATCTGAAGACTATCCCACCATATAACAATACCCCACTAGAATGTTACATGGCGATGAAGACGGCATGACGCTGCGATGGTCTTAATTGCAGTTTTCATCTCAATGTGTATTTAGTTATAAATAACTATAATATTTATTGGAATATTAAAATATTCCAAACAAAAAATATTTATTTTATTAAGGAAACAAACAGCTTTCTTATAATTATTATTCATAGGTACATTATAAGCTTATATGTAACAAATTAGCCTTTTTAAAGTTTCCAAAGACGAATTGTACATATTATACGCTTAAGACATACTCGTATTGGAGACAGGTGCTAAATAAAGTCTGTTTTTTTATTATAGATAAAAACATAAATATTTAAAAAGACACTACAAAATAATTAGGTCAAACAATAGTCCTAAGTCCGAGCAAGTATGTTCGAAAAGCCCACCAAGGTGGAACCAAATATACCTGGCATTATGTTTTTAGAATATCACAAATAAACAGTTGTCCATCTGCCAAAAATAATATGTAGTCAAGCAAACCTTGAACTCGTTCACTTATCATAATTATCATTTGTAGTTTACTTGGTATTGCATTATGATTTAACTTGTAAAGTTAATCACCACCACATTTATTATGCGATATGTACTTGACATTGACCAAAAAAGGTCAAAGTAAAACTTGGTTTATATATTTATTATTTTATTTATAATAAACAACATTCCATTTCACATAACATGCCTATGTAATCTACGTAGCGCAATTTTTACTACGAGTCGTAATTTATTTATTTATTTATAATCAGCTCATTAAACGTCCCGATCGAGGGGCACGAGCCTACCCGTATAGGCTGTATAGTAGTCAACGCGGGTCCAGTGCGGTCGACTTAACGCACAACTTTTGAATCTCTTCGCAGGGGTGCGCAGGTTTACTCACGATGTTTTCCTTGACCATAAGAGCGTCGGATAACGTACATCATAATTTCGAAAATTTGAAAACATGACGCCATTGTATTATAAGAATATTTCACTCGACCTTAAAAACTATATGTCAATAGAACGTTAAAATTATGTATGACTAAGTTCGATTTAAAGTTTCGTGTTACCTAGCAGGCCCTGACGACTATTGTCGGGCAGACGGGGAGGCCAATGACTTTCGTCACTGATGGAATACGGGGCGTAACCAAACGCACTGGCTTAATTCGTGTTGCTTGGGCCTTGTTCGAGGCGAGGTTATAAAGCCTGGCCTATAATTCAGGTTCAATCTTTACATATCTACTTTAGCGACCTGTAGGGGTTATTCAAAGTCTAGATATGGGTATATATTATAAACAATAATACATACCTACTTGTGTCATTACTACTACACACAATGTTTCTATTCATTGCTAAACAATACAACCTTATCAATTTGACCTCTGAGAAAACGTAAGGTCGTCTGCGTGGGTACATCAGTCACATTTGTTTCTCCAATTTTTTCGAGTGGACTTTTTCTCTTTTATCCAAATGCGTGGCACACAATTCGCAACATCAACATAACTGACCTACTGCAACCGACGTAACGACAGCACACTAATGCCCGAGTAACATACACTTTCACATACAAACAAACGCCACTATCGATCGCCCGAGTAGCAGATCCAATAGCTTTTGGATGCTCAGATTACATTTTATCAGTATATAGTAATCGTATCAAAATATTTTTGGACCGTCTTTCAGGATAGTCAGAATTTACACATGCTACTCATACAATTGTCACCCATCTTCGTAAGAGTATAATCACGACAGAATGTGTGTAGATAGCGAGGCAGGTAGTATTCAACACTAGTAAGAAAAATCATACTCTTATATATATAACTGTAGTACGTAAGTGATTTCGATTAATAATATATGTATGTAAACAAACAAGTTTATGCTCACAAATGTTTTTAATGCACAATGATCGAACACGAAACCATTGTTGTACCACTTG
This sequence comes from Leucinodes orbonalis, assembly GCA_019425675.1. Classification (NCBI taxonomy): domain Eukaryota; kingdom Metazoa; phylum Arthropoda; class Insecta; order Lepidoptera; family Crambidae; genus Leucinodes; species Leucinodes orbonalis. The sequence continues at coordinate 40,352 of PQWD01004571.1, forward strand.
TCTCTCTGTCCACATAAGTGCATTACAATCCCATATAACCATGTCTTTATTGTTCCCAATAGAATACACAAAAAGTGAACGTCATACAAAGATTAGTTAGCCATATAACAAAGAGAGAGTGTGCAGTGCACCGGTGTGCATTCGTTCAAAACTAGTTGCAGTCGGCGGGTCAGTGTTCAGGGAACCGGGCAGAGGACCCGTGATTGGCGCACGCGCTCAACTTTTTTGTTTTTACCCCGCGGCTGTCACGTCTCGCCAGCGCAAGGGCACGATCTGGAGAGACCAGAGTGCACTGTACGTTTAAGTAAATTACTCGCATCCCTAATTTTAAAACTCGTCCGTTGACCTCTTTTGTTTAACAAAAATTTGCTATGAAACGTTTGACTCAACAGATGAAGTTGAATACTCTTTGTATATCAGTAATTCTGAAATGAAGCTTGCACAGCTGTCGTTCTCATCTGACTAGAATTAATATCATCAAAGACCTACTGCAGGGCACATAGCCTTGGACATATTAGTAACCCACTACGTGGGCTGTACGTTGGGTGTCAACGAATAAATCTCAAGCTAGTATGCATCACTAACGGCGTAACGTGCTTTCCGAAGCATGGTAGGACTTGCGTTAGTAATGCAGTAATACTTAGTTTCTTTGAGTTCACTGGTATATATAATGTATGTATATAATAAGGCAACAATAGCCTTTACCACGAATGATTTATTTGATTGATTGCTACCTAACTTCTTAAAAAAATACAGCTATGTCATGTCTAAAACATAATAATTCCATAATTTCACACGAGCGCTTTACAACTGTTAATGTAAATAGTTGTGCCCTTCCATAGAGATAAGATATGCCAGCGTTATGTGCACATCCCGCATGAGACTGCCCATTATAGACGTTAAATTAGATCACGAGAAAAATATTTATCCCAATAATTGAAAAACAAATTGTGTTCAATTTAAACAGCTTTCATGAACGGATGACCACCGAGTGGTGAACAAACATGTTTTGTTATGTTTCACGTTCATTGCCAATAGGCATGCGGTATATTCCAGTACGTAGCCAGTGACGCGTGCGCATCCATGCTCGCCGTGTGGGAGACGGGGGGCGCTGCGTCGAGTGCCAGGCGTCACCAAATTAGAAGCGATTTCACGAGCTCCATGGATATTTGTGACGCGCAAGCCCCGCCCCGGTTAACGCCAGCTGCTATGTCAGCGAACAACATTGCAACACGGAGTCTGTACGTCAACAACAGCCAGTATGCTAAGAATAAACGGCCATAGCAAAACAATCACGTAGAATATAAACTATAGCAGAATGATTGCATTGCGCACACTACGTCGCGTTTAGGTATAAAGTGAGGAAATATGTCTAAAATATAAACAATGGCATAAAAGAACAAGAAATTATCTTGTTATTTTGATACGCTTGTGAAGACAGTAGCCCTTGTACAATAAGAACCTTTGAGTAATAGATAAGTTTAAAATATAAATGTCATACCTATATGTATGTATAACAAGTCGTGTACATCCACACATCTACGAATGATCATGACGGCAAACAAAGTACGATCACTGACCACGCGAAAATATATGATAATAAGGTCATCTTTGTCAACGGCCGGTAATAACCGGTTTTTAAAAGATTACAAAGCGCTCTTACGACACACAAGAATAGTTGAGTTTAATACGAATCACTAGCGTTACTGCTATGTCTTAACCTATACTCATTTGTAACGTACATTCATGAGTATTGACACACTGTTACAATTTTATTTGGCTGTACGTAGAACAACGGAACCATCTATTAAGATACGAAATTTACTAGAACTTGTTAATAAGGAAGTGGTAACAATGCAGTCAAGGTTATAAATTAATATGTCTTATCCTATACCCAATCGATAAAGTTGTTAACAAACCTTAAAATCATTTTTCAATAGGATCTCGCAATAATAAACTTCATTGTGTTTTTAGATTATTTTTTACGGCATACCACATGATTCACATGGCCCCTAAACGCTATTTGTAAAATAATGTCTCTACTGAGTTCTATTTAGCCCCATATGCGCCAGCAAACATGGCATGGCATTCTATAAACGAGTATTTCGGTAAACAACAATGTCATCTTGCTTGCCGATGAGTTTTGCTACTTACAAAGCCGCTAATTTATATTATGATATTATTGTACAGTTAACTTTGAGCAGGAATTTGCCTACAAATCCCCAGTTTCGACTGATGCAGGAAAAATGGGTTGCGGGTCACTAGGTCAAATAAAATACTATTACATATAGGTAACTCGACTACGCACACCAACACCGGCGAGACGAAAGTCGACGATCCCACTCAATACAGTCACGAGACACCAGCTGAAAATCATTATGAAACGAAAACATGTGCCAACTCTAATGTGTAATAAAATACCATATGCATTTTTAAATCATAATTTCAGTCTAGTGCGAAAATACGCCGATGGTGAATCACGCAAAGCAAATCAATACTTATACAGATTGAAATACAGTGCGACGACCAGAGTTATTATTATCAAGGATGTATTTTAAGCGACAAACTCCACAAGTTCAGAGTAGGTTTTTTAAAAATAGCGAAAAGTCTCCTGCATTGTTTTTCCTTGTGCATTTTCGACACGATTGTGCGAAACGACAAAAATCGTTCATCAAGTCCTCTCTGGCGGGAATTAGAGTGAGTCGTCTATTTAGTTTGTTGGTATCTGAATGATGCGCCGCCAAATCCCTGACTCATCATATTCATTCATGGATACAGCAAGTTTTCCTACGACGTTGAGAAATAATAAACTCGATGAAAATTTCCCACGCATTTTCCACTAAATGAAAAGTATAATAAATAACAATCACATAGTTGAGTAATACGTAACTCAATGTTATTTATGTATCAGAATAAATTACAATTTAGTCATACGGCACTTACATGCTGCTAAGCCACTTCTTAGGTGTGTGTGCCTTGAGCTTGACCGGACGAAGGTCATTAGAACCGGAAGTTACTGTCGAACCAATTGTGTAACAGCTATCGTAATGACAGCTTATCGACTTCAAGTACCGTAAGAACAAACTAAACTAGATTTAATTAACTGAGTTAAGAGATTTACTTACGAAGCTACAAAAACAAGAGTCCTTAGTTTTGCTTGAAAGTTGACAATAACTTTAGATTTTTTAACTTTTTAGTTCGTGAGAGTTATCTTAGGCCCCAACAATGTTAATAATATGCAACTTTAAATATCATTATAATGTCAAAGCGTAATGTAATCTAGGGCTGGTGGGAACTATAATGGGTGGTCACGTGGTGCAGGCACGCGCTTAAAGTGGAATCACACGCCAATTGTCATGTGTGTGTCAGCCATTAATTATTTAACGATACCAATTTACTATATCGAAACGATTGCTATTGTGCTTGACTTATGTATCTGACATACGCACCCGCCACAAATGAGATCTGATTTGCTGCTTTCAGTCTACTAACTAGCATGAAGACACTACAGCTCAATTGTGCATTTTAATGCAAATTAACAAGCAAATAACGTATGACACGGAATTGAATGGCTGCCACAATTCTTCACACCAAATTATTCCGGTAACAATCGGTTTAATTGTTAACACATCGGTTACGAAAGCAATGCGGAACCAATCATTAGGCTAGGTTTACGATGGAATATTCCATGGAGCTTTCTAGAGGCTCACGGACAAACGGCTTGCGACATTGCGCGCAGCGTTGCGCCTGCGACTCTACGGCTGCGGACCACGTACGCTCTACCGACACTTTCACTGCGAGCTGCAGGAGTATCCGCTACATACGTGACCTTGCACTTTCGTCAGCCACTTTGGCCAATTATTCGAGTAGAAAGTTTTTTTTTATGTTATAAGTGAACAGGACGGTCAGGACGCTCACCTGATGGTATGTGATACGCCTGACCATGACAGATCGGCATTGAAGGAGACCAACAACTGATAAGTAATTATTATCCTCCATCAATGCCGCACTGCGCCCGACACCAGGGACAACAGATGTTAGGTCTCTTATAACCGGTAAGTTACATTATAACGGCAAGTTCAACAAAGACACGCAGTATGCACGCCCCGGAAAAGCCAAGACGGACAGAGCAGACTTGAATACAAATAACTCCAAAGTCCTATCTCACATCTGTGTTTCAGATCCACGACGGGTAAACAGTGTCGTATTCAATACATACCTAAAACTTAAGATAAAACAATCGGAAAAATAACTTAAACATAATATTTGAATTAAAACATCTACTAAATTATTTGACTATAGCATATGACGTGAGTTCTACGTAGCGACGGATGCCTACTTTGTTTCAAATATGTATAACCAGTTCATAAGCAGCCGACAGCAAAATCAAGTCAACAAGTGAAAATAAGATGACAAATGGCTATTCAATGCGTTGACAAGACTGTGATGGGCAGGCTCGAATGATTTGTTGATACAAGTGGTAAACAAACAAATTTTACGTAAGCATCAACCTTCGGAAACCATTCCAAATGTGCATAGAACTATGTTAGCTTCTTAACCTTAAACCGGTCATTGTATTTCAAAAAAATTCATTGGTTTTCGACTGTACTACAGTGAAATAAAATTGAAAGTAGGTTGGACTCTATACGTCACAGTCTAGTTAAACATTACTTTTAAAGCTACGAGTATGAATGAACACATATTTACATGAAGAATCCACAAAGAGAAAAACAAGCTGGAAACTGCGTTTCACTGAAATGGCGAAACATTAAGTACTAGTAGTACTGAAAATAAATTAGGAAAGGTTTACAAAATGTAAGTGAACTTAACAATAATATTGGTAGAATGGCCTTAACTAAAAACGTACCCAAGGTTTCATGTGTTAAGGCCCACGCATTTGAACATACTCGTAAAGTACAGTTTTAATGTAATTCTATTTCAAGAGTATTATCATCGTAGCCTAAAGTTAAACTGATGTTATCTTTCTGCATATAAATAAGGCTATTTATTCATTCAGGAAGTGTTTCCATTATGGTTTAGGGAAAACTTCAATGCGTACATGAAGGCAAAACTGACGGTAAATTAGGTATCTTGGTGCGATGTCGCCGCGTATCGTCATCATTAGCATATCCGGATTGAGTTTTGTTTAGCATACATTCAACAACCTCTTCGACGATACGGATCTGATCGTAAAGCGTAGGTATGTTTTGGTACGATAAAAATATAATCAACAACGCCGCAGCGGCCGAATACACGTGTAAGTGTAACGAATGATTAGACCATCAAATTGATTCGGCAGTTACGGCGGAGTGGAGGTCGACCCGAGATAAGAGTGCTTCGAGAGCGACTCGGTGACGTGGTACAACGCGCCACTGCAACCACCTCCTGCGCACCCACACCACTGCACAACATCATTTACACACTTGATTCCTAAAAACCTTATAAGAAAATCTACGAAAATATTCTTATACTTTGAAAATTATGTTTCCCTATACAGAACATTCTAAATAAATAAAAATAATAAGATTAGTGATAATAGAGTCAACAACGAAAAGTTAGAGTAAGAATATAATATGTAAAGTCCCAACTCACTTGACTATAAACTTCCTTGAGCCCGCTCGTGGTGAAATCCCAAATTGGAACACGTTCGCGATGAAATCGTCTGTTTCTATCACAAGCACAACACTACAACTGACACAGAATATTACTCAACACACAGGAACCGAAGTAAGTAGAGACCCAAACGATGTATCGTGACTGTATTATAATAACAATGTACTTATTATAGTTCACAGAATAATTTAAGAGAGCAATTTAAAAAACTGGTTTTCTTTGTCGAAGCTCAATGCTGCACAAAAAAAAATTAACGCAAAAATAAAAGCAGCGCTAGTAAGCACTGAACACTTGTATCTCGTGGCGTTGCGCACTGGTGACTGAGACGATCGCGCACGAACCTCGAATCAATGTTGCGCAGCGGTTCATTGTGAGCCGTGCGGGCGGCGGGCACACACACCCGCGCCGCCCGGGGCACCATTGTCTCGGTCGCGAGCCCCGTCTAACCCTACCTGTCCCAACACTGCCCTATCATAACTTAACTACCAATTTGAGCATGCTGATCAGATCTTGTCTTGCATATTCCAAAAACGAACATATTTCGTAATTTTCAACAAAACGCTAAAATAAATTACATAAAATATGAGCAAAGCAACAGAATCTCTAAAACACAATAACGATATAGCAGTCTCATTTGTGTAATGAAGAGAAACCAATGAGATACAAAGAGCCAAAAGAAATACAGACGGCAGACAAAAACTGTTTGCACATTATACGAGCATAACCGGTTAATACCAGACAGGCAAAGCAAACGGGCGCGTGCGAACTTTAGCTAGAGCCCAGCTTTATACGTTTATCAATTTGTGACGTAAAATTTTTACTATAGAATAAAAACAACCCCAGATTTCCATATAGCATAAGCTGTTGTGTTCATGTTGTTAAATCTTAAGCTTAACCTAATGAAGAAAACTGTAAACTAAATAATGGTTTAATTAGAGGAGACTTTTGTTTAGCAGTGGACATTAATATGACCCAATAGCCGAATAGCCGAAATGATTATGATGATATAACAATAGGAAATTTATTGCTGAAATAACCAAATCTTCTGAAATAAACTTATTATTACAAAAGAACATAGGTACCAGGGCTCCTATGTTGAGATTTCCAGTTTCCATTAACAAGCCATGCTACAATATTAAACCCATTAATGTAAACTCGAAAACCATACATAGCCATATTCAATTGGCCTAATACAGACAATAGAACTATTTAGAACGATATCGATTAACTCATCCAATATGGACAGTGACGTGCAATCGGACAAAGCAATCCTCGCATATAATAGGCCAGAAATATCACAACACAACAATAGTACTGCTGTGAATGATCAAACGAATTCTCGAAACAGCCAAAACGTACAGTGATAAATATGTATAACAAACAAAGATTTTATGCGTACGCCAAAATTATAGGGAAAAATTGCGTTTCGAATATATGGATAAACAGTAAATATTTTTGATTGCTTCAAATTATGATATAAACTAAAAGATAATATTATTAGTTGATATATCATAAGATTATACATCACCAACAGTACTATTGTCCTAACTTAAAATAGATTCGTATCTAATCGTAAAACACTTTATCATATTGTCTTCAAAGTTGAACTATTAAA